>CAKNXH010002340.1:37924-70425 GCA_932178445.1 Andricus quercusramuli | reverse complement strand
GTGTCCTCAAGACACACGAGGGTTCCGCCGGCCTGTCATTGTGATTTCGTCGTGCCCTGTGACCACCCATCTCACGGATGTGAGACGTGGCCATAGGTGTATTTTACCGTGGTTCTACTGGGGGCTATTGACATTTTTTTTTTAGTTGGCAGTTGCTCTTAGTGGTACCCTGCGGTGGTTGTTTAACTTTTTTTTTAATTATATATATATATTAGGAACGCACTATACTCCTACCGAAAAAGGCAACTTGTCCAGACCAGAGAATTACAGGCCAATAAATTGTTTGCACACACTGTATAAGATCTTTACAGCTGTCCTAAACAACAGGATTGTTCGACGAATTGAGCCTGTGTGGCGAGAGATGTACGAACAACGTGGCTAGAAAAAAGGTGTAACAGGCTGTCGAGAGAATCTGCTAATTGACAGGTGTGTCTGTAAAGACCCTACAGCCCATCAGCCCGTCCTGTCAAAAGCCTGGATTGACTACCGGAAAGCTTTCGATTCAACCTCTCATAGACTTATCATCTGTCTGTTGGAAAGCTTGAAGGTACATCCACACATACTGAGATGCATAGAGAGATTGATGCCTCTTTGGAAAACTAGATTTTCCATCTCATCTAGGAATTATCGTCTGACAACGAACAAC
This sequence comes from Andricus quercusramuli, assembly GCA_932178445.1. Taxonomy (NCBI): domain Eukaryota; kingdom Metazoa; phylum Arthropoda; class Insecta; order Hymenoptera; family Cynipidae; genus Andricus; species Andricus quercusramuli. Next base: position 69,779 of record CAKNXH010002340.1, on the reverse strand, counting down.
GTCACCTTCTAGAGGGGCGTCTTTCAAGGTGATACCATGAGCCCTTTGCTTTTTTGCATCACACTTTTGCCTCTATCTCTCGCACTAGGAAATTCTCCTGGATACCTCTGTGGCGACACCGATCAGCGCGAGCATACGGACACTCGTGTATTTTGTATGGATGACCTGAAGATCTATGCGTTTGGTAGAAGCAAACTTCAATCAGCTATAAATATCGTCAAAAAATACACAGGAGAAATTGGAATGGACTTTGGTTTGGACAATTGTGCCAAAATTCATCTGAAGAAAGGAAATATTACTGGCGTTCCCAAGGACCCTGAGCTTGTGGATATAAGTGTTATTAGACATCTTAATACTGGAGAGACCTATACATACCTGGCCGTGCCTCAAAGCCGCATTCAGGACGTAACATCAGTGAAGGAGTCTCTGCGAAGCAGATACAAGCATCTTCTTCGACAGATTTGGTCTTCCAATCTGTCGACGTTGAACAAGATATCTGCGACTAACATGCTTGTCGTCCCGGTTCTACTCTACTCGTTTGGGGTGGTTCAATGGACGAAGAATGAGCTTAAGGCCCTTGATGTCACCACATGTAAGATCATGCACATGCATAAAACCTTGCATATCAATTCCTCAGTTCAGCGATTATACATTTCACGCCGTCAAGGCGGACGCGGACTTCTGAATCTCCAGTGTCTTCATAACCGAATTGTTCTAAGTATAGCTTACATCGTTGCGAATGGCAGATATCCTCTCCTAAAGATGGTCAGGAACCACGAGATGATTGGCGAAGGAGCGTTCCTTTACAAAGCCGCGGAGCAAGCGGCTGAGATCCTTGGCCTGAATTTTAACATCAGAAGTGAGGAAAGTGCATTACTCCATCTAGATGCTTCACGTCTAAAAGCCGAAGTGAAGAAAGTAGAGGTTGGAAATTTTCACCAAGAGTTACACGACAAGCATGTGCACGGAAACTTTCACAGAAATGTAGATAAGCAGTCCTTGTCGAAGGAGCAATCTTTTGCTTTCCTCAAATCATCACATACTATCAGGATGTCCGACCCACGTAGGAACGACGCATATATATATATATATATATATATATATATATAGACATTATGCGGCCCTAAGAGTACTTTATTACCATCTTTGTCGCTCTTACGGTGCTGGTCGCGACCCTGCCCTGCCGAACGCTCCAAGGGATAGAGAGTCAATTCTCCGAAACAAGAAGTGCCAAATTTTCTTGAACTACGATTTTTGGGCAGCAGTCTCCGTTGCTCACTCGAGACCTGACATTGTTCTCCAAGACTTCGAGAAACGAACTATATTCGTGATCGAATTCTCGGCTCCGTCCGAATACAACATTACTGCAGAGGAGAAAGAAAAAGAGGAGAGGTATCAAGACCTTAAGAGAGAGCTGCAACGACTGTACCCAAAATATTCGGTGCGAGTAATTGTCCTTGTGATAGGTGCCCTCGGAGGTGCGAAACTATCACTGGTTCGTAACCTTAAAGCCATACCCGCGTGCCAAAAATATGCAAAGGCACTTGCGAGATGAATGCATAAAGCTGTCATCCTTGGGTCGCTTCGTGTCCTTGAGACACACGAGGGTTCCGCCGGCCTGTCATTGTGATTTCGTCGTGCCCTGTGGCCACCCATCTCACAGTTGTGAGACGTGGCCATGGGTGTGTTTTACCGCGGTTCTACTGGGGGCTATTGACATTTTTTAGATGGCAGTTGCTCTTAGTGGGACCCTGCGGTGGTTGTTTAACTCTTTTTTTTTCATTATATATATAATTTCTTCTACAATCAAATATTGTTACATTTTAAGTATTTCTGTTTTCGAAATCCTCAATTTAAATTTGTTCATATTTAAAGAACTTACACTTACTATTTGGATAACTAATAAATTGTTACATTTTAAAGTTTTAAATTTGAAATCGTCTAATTATGTATGAAAATTTCAATTTCATTTCATTTCATTTGAAACATTTTCAAGACAAAATGTTGAAATTTCACACACTTATAATTTTGAATTGTCGAATGTTTGAGTATTATTGTAAAAACTGTATGGAAGTATTGAAGTTAATTCTTTTACCTGAATCTCTGCATGCAGAAGAAAAATACCTATAAAAATCGATTGAAAAATAAAATGGTTTTTCTTTCATTTAGCTTTAATTGATATTGATTTTTGATTTAGTTACTTTTTTCATTGTCTCATCTAACTCTAAATGATCATAAATTCATGCAATAATTGTTATAGTATATCTTACATAATGACAATCCTTATTCAAATTTGAACTAAATAATTTTCTTTCAATGGAAAACAACTTCAAGGGATAAGTGAAATGAAACGTAGGATCTTCAATGTAGACATACAGATCATCGTAATTTAATATTGTTAATTCTTCGATTTAATTTTTAATGCATAATATTTCCATTTAAAGCTGATCATTATAGAAATGAAAAAATCATTTCTGATGTATGCAAAATGATGATAAAAGATTAACAAAATAATGTGAAGAAAGATAATTATTTGATGCAAACTTGCGAACAAATAACGGTTTTTATCGATGATTTCTTATGAGATTATGCGAAAAACGACTTCAGATACTGAGAGCCTATAGACGTGATTACTGAACCGGAAAAGAGATTGCTTAATTTTCAAACTTTTGTCCTTGGTTTTTTTCTTATTCAAGAAGAAAGATTTATCGGTCATGTGGTTTAATTTTAATTTTAAATTGTAGGTATCATAAACTGAATGGTAAACAAAGTACAAGTATGTTTTAATATTTAATATTAATGATATTATAATATGCATATATACTCCACAGTTAATACAGTATTACGTGATTTTTAATGTTAGCATTTTCAATGGTTCAAAACCAAATCGAAAATTTAAGAAAATAGAAATTCAAAAACCTACTTGAAATATTAAAAATGGGACCAATGGAAATTACATAATTCTCAATGTCGAGCATAACAAGTTCTACATTTAATGCAACCGTAATCTATTATATTAAACTTTTAAGTAATACAATTTAAAAATATCGAAATTAAATGCAAAATAGGAATAAACTAAAATTCTCCTGAAAACATAGGCTTATTTTTTTGATTAATTGTACAAAATTGAAAACATTTGATTTTAAATCCTTCGTAATAAAATAATTTTCAATTGGCCAAATTTAAAAATTAAGGAATCTATTGCAATTCACAGTGGTTCAATTTTAAATAATGGAATTTAAAATTGAATTACACTCTTGAGTGTACACGTTAAATTGAAGATTTGAAAATAGAATTTTTAAACTTTTACGTTTCTAACCTACTTCAATTCAAATTTCACTTTTCAAAATTATACTAATTTGAATTGCAGTACTTAAAGATCGCTGATTTTCGAATTTTAGTCGATGCTTTCTAAATTTGAACGTTTTAATTAAGCTTTCGTTAAGGAGAATTTTAATATTCAAGTTCAAATCTTATATTATTATAACTATAAATTGAATTTGAAATGATTAGAGCTAAAACTTTCAAGTTTGGAATTTTTGATTTAACATCTTATTAATTTTAACAAATTAAAGTTTCAATATTCTAAATTATACAATTTTAAATTGGATATATCAAAACGAGGATAAAAACGAAAATATTTAATATAAGCATAAACAATTCACATGGAGAATTAAATTTTGATCAAATGAAAATACAAATTCCTCTTCAACGATTAAAATTAAACTATTGACACAGTTATTAAAGAGCAAAAAAAACTCTTAGAATAAAAAAAGACCAAATTTGGACAAGCACACATGTAAAAATTTCCATGTCAAATTAAAAATGGCCCAAATAAAGGAGGAAGAATGGATGGATTTGGGTGTGTATTTCTCCAAATTTATTCGTTGTTGGTTCTCGCAACTTTTTTTTAAATTTCTAAGAATTTAATTATCAGAAATTCATAACTACAGATTCCATTCCAATATAAAGACCCTTCTTATAATTGAAAAATATTACAAATAGAAACTGTTAACTTTTTAAATTATATTTCAATTTGAAATATTGATTAAAAAGTCTAGCTTTATGGAATAGGGTGGGTCGAAAAGATAAAATTGGAAATCAAAAACAGCATGGCACTGAATATTTTTATTTTTGTAAGATTTCAGAATTTTTATTCTTTCTAGGACAAAATCTCATTTTTATGAGGCCGTATCTAGGTCCACCGAAATTCGATGAGCGTGGAACAAATATTATCGGTGAGCCCAGGGGAGGTGGAAAAAAGCGACAAGGTTCACCTCAAATAACTAAATTAGTTTTATAAGCTACCCTGAATTAAATGAAGGTAACAAATCCTGAATCTCTGGTTTTCGCAAAAATCGCTAATACACTGGAACATCGATTTGAGTAAACTGTTTTTGGGCCTTCCTAGACCTGATGTCCTTCGCAGTTTTGTGATGAGGGCAGCCGCGGGTCTGAGAGAGAGGCGATGCTCAGTCCAGTATGACAAACAGCATGAGGGCCGCAATCTTAGCGCATGAGTTGCCTCAGTTTTTAGTATTATGATACCATTAAGCTATTTCCCTTCCGGGCAAGGCGTGACTTGCCCGTTTGGAAAATATTAGTGTGTAGGTGGGTATATAGGTATAAGTTAGATAGGTATATAGGTGTTAGGTATAGATATTTTAGATTGATCTGCAATTCTCGTGTTATTTATTCAAATGACAAGTTCATTCCTCAACAATGCTCCGACCCAGGTTGCTGATCAATCTCTAGCGATCACCTCAAGTGAAGAGCCTCACAGAATTGTTATGTGTGGTTTCCCACTTGGGCCCATTAGTATCCAAGGTCTTTGTTTCAGGTATCATTCACTCTATTGTCACTCTGTTTAAAAACCATTTGTCACCACACTTTTCTGTCCTGGCATACTATTCTAGCTTCCTTCGTGTCCATGCGTTTTTTCATGCAAGCTCTAGTGTTTCTATGGCTTCGAACACGTCGAATGACCTATTGACGAACCTTCTATGACCTCTTATGATCTAGCATTGCCTATTTATAAATTTAAAAAATATATTGTTTATCTTGTTGATTTGAGGAAAGCTTTTTTAATACTAGGAATACAACAGTGATGTATATATTTGTTCGTGCCTTCGATACGCCTCGATTGCCCAAAGTTACAACCTTTCATGACCTACCATAACCTATCATGATGGTCATTCTTGATTAATCAATAGCTATTCAGAAAGTTAAAAAAAAGTTACATTATTTCTATGAAGAATACAGAACACAACAATTGATATTTTGGTGGGCTCTCTGATTTTCTAAAAATAAGATTTTATGTACGACAGAACATAAGCCTGAACAATATTGAAAGTATCCATTTTTTTCTTTAGTTAGGGAAAAACCTCCCTCTATGATGAAGTGAATACATAGTGAATACATCCATAGTACTTCGAAACGGTATTTTCCTTGTAATAAACTTATATTAAAACCTGTAATAAAATTATATTATCTTAAACAAGTATTGTAACTTGCATAATGCAGGGTGGCCATAGGTCAAGGAAACCATGGAAATCAGGGAAAAGTCAGAGAAGTTTCAGGGATTTTGAAAAAAAAACTTGCAAAAGTCAGGCAATTTCTATAAGAGGCACTGTAAATCACCATCAAGGATTATAATTTCCATGTTTTAATTTGAAATTGTTTTATTCCATTTATAAAAGATTCTATGTTGAAAACGCCACAAGCTTGATATTCTGGTTCTAGAATATTCATGGTTAGGGAAAATGAAAAGACGACCAGAAAAACATCCAAAAATCATCCTTTTTGGTTGAAAATTCAACTCTTCCTCTTCAAGCTCTACCCAATGATGTGGCGATCATTTTGCTATACATCATCTCTCTTTTCAAGCTCCCTAATCTAAAAAATTAGTGATAATTTTGTTACAACCACTCCGCCTTTGCAATAATTCTGTCATCATTATTTATCAAGCATTTACTCGAAAAATATTAGTTGTAGAGTAAAATTGTATTGAACATAAAATATGCATTTTTCGAAGATTTTCTATTTTTATTTGAGGAGTGCACAAAATTTTTATCTTGAATACGATCCTTTATTTTCCTGCTACAAATTTTATTGAAGTTTCATACAAGGCATATCTAGTAGATAAGTGTTTATTATTGGTTAGTTACCAAAAGCATTGCAGTTTAATATTACTGTTCTGATCAAATGGTATGCTGATATCTCGTTTTTACATGTGAAGCCGAATCGTAGTTTATGTCTACCGTGGTATATCTTTTCTGCATACTTCTAAAATAGAGGTATATTTTTGTTAAATCTAATATAGAAAACTAGATAAGGTAGAGATAATGAAACAAACGTTCAAGTTTCAAAAGCAGTTGAAGATAATGACCAATAAGTCTCTAATGAGTATGTGTCATTCACAATATGAGTTTTTAAATAATTTTCAATATTATTATTTTGATATTAGGAATACATTGCAGAATAAAGAGATGGTACATTTTTTACAGAATTACAATTTAATATCAATCTTTATAACAAGCTGGCTGAGTGAGTTAAGACGACGGAAAAAGTTATAATAACATTTATTACATTATTATTTATTAATACATGGCCTCCCAAAGTTGACCACTTCTGATCTATTTTTCAGGGCAAATTACCCGCGTTCAGTTTTTTCAAAATACTGCAATTGTGGGCGTCGTTATGCAAATAACGTCAGAAAAGAAGTTTTAGTGCAGGAAGTTATGCGTAAATCAAAGAAAAAAAATCTTCTAGCCTGCATGGAACAAGACGTGTTCAACTTTAGGAGGCAATAAGTTATGACCTATTGGGGCTAGGTAATTGCTTTTTTAGAATTGCTTGAAATTGCGTCTCTTTTAATTGAAATTCAGTGCATTTTTTGTAAAATTAACAGGTTCAAAAGTACAGATACAAACTTTAGAATTGGGGTTTTCGCCTCTTTTTTGAAAAAAATCCGGTTCTTTGAAGAGTCAGAATTCGGCACCTCCAGGGCGGAAAAGTTATATATAATTTATATTCAGTGGACAAAACACTGATGTCCACTATATATAAACCATAGATAACTTGTTCACTTGGGCTATTGAAGATAGAAGGTTCTTTCTTTATCTTTCTCAGAATTTTCTCCGCGTTTGATTTTACTGTTGAACATTTTGCTCTGAAATGCAATGAGGCAGATCAGTCTACGTAAGCAAGATTTTTGGAACTTGTTTGAAAAGCATTCCCGGGACACGGTGTAGTAATTTCTAGAAAATTTTGAATTTTCATCAGGACGACTCTATAAACCGTTTGGATATTTTTCATCTAAAATCAGATAAAAGCGCAGCAAACAATTGACAAATACCATTATCCGACATCAGATCATTTTTATCCGCCTCCTGATAAAAATTATCCGACGTCGGATGATTGTAGTTTTCAATTGTTTGCAACGTTCTTATCTAACTTAAGATAACAAATATTTCTGGGAACTAATGTGCACATTAGTTCCCAGAATACCATGGTATTATGGGATAAAAAAATTTTTTATTTACTTCGATTGAAGATACATGTTCAGTATATTATAGTTTTCTTTGTGCAAATGAGCCTATACAGGAAATGTTAACGTTCACGATAGGTTGACATTTGAAAACAAAATTCACGGGTACAGATTTCGGAATGATTTGGATTGGTTCAGACTGCCTCGGATAGAATTTATATCTGAAACTTTCACCAGCATCCTTTCAAGAATCTGTCTTCAAAGAATCGAAATTCCATCGCTGAAGACCGTTGAAATGTACTGTGTAATGTAAACTGCAAGATAAATAAAAATAACTCTTTCTTGGAAGATTTAATCCGACATATACTACATTCTTACTCTCGTGTGTGCACCTGCGCCCTGCAGATTTTGAGTGTTCTATACTCAGTTTTGCAGATCTATTATGGCCGTGGTGTACCACGGTATGAATAGCCGGATTTTTTCAGTGCGAATAGCGAGACCTGGAAAGGCGGCCATTTGTATCGAAATTTCGTTACAAATACCCACATATAATGCAAACAAAATTTATGAATATAAAGTATTAGATAAAATGATTTTTCTAGTTTTTAAAAGGGTCCCGTGTTAGGCCAGCTTCCTAAGACGGGAAATTTGACTTCTTTCTTCCAAGATCAGATATTATTGCCTTTCAATCATTTTTTGAACTTGCATGTATGTGAACTTTATAGAACAAATAAAAAACTGAAGATAACATTTCACGTTTAATAATTTGAAGGATTTGTATATTGCTTATAATATCTGATTATAGGGTAAATGTCCCAATTATTGCAGATGTCCCAAATTTGCTTAAAATAATCAGAAGATAAAAAGCTTCAAGTCAATAATAAATTTAAGTAGATCGTTTGGTTTGTAAATTAAAGAACTTGAGTTTTAAAAATACAAACTATAAATCTGCAGTTATAGGGACGCAGAAATGGATTCTCATCTCTGTTATTTTATTTTAAGATATAGATAAAACACAAAGTCAATGTTCTATTATGTACCTTTATTTCTTTAACTGATAAGTTTGTGGTCAATGAGGAAACCCCACTTGAATCATCTTTTTACATTTAATACGTTCGTATATATAGAACTAAAAACAATATTTTTGTTAATTGCTTTATGCTTTGGTATTTATTACTGTTTTTATGTACAAAATACGTCCTACTTCAAAGTGAAACAAAATAATAGGCTTTTTTTATTATATATTCATAGTTCAATATTTTTGAAAATATTGATTTAAGACCATGTGAATTGAAAAAACTAACATCAATTATAACTGATTATAAAGATCTGGTCAACACGCTACACCAAAATAATAAATATAACTAAATGGTTTAATTTCAAACGAAGAAGACATACTTTTAAATAAGAAGATCAGTTTCGACCAAAAAAAGACAAATTTTTAATGAATTACAAGAATTTTCTACTAAAAAATATACATTTTCAACCAGAGAGATGAATATTCAACCAAAAAAATGAAATCTCATTAAAGGAGTTCAAATTTCAACCAAGTAGTTGAATTTTTGACCAAAAAAGATGACGACCCTGAAGTTTGCCACAGATATAGATTTAAAACTTTTGTAATTAATTATTAACAACCTAAGCATTAGATAACAAAAACTAAAAAAAAGCTTTTCGATTCCCGTCCCAAATATCTAGGCGCGCCTTTTTTTGAAAAGTTTTCTTTAACAATTAAGTCATTTATTAATAAGTATGCATTTTCATGGCTTCAGATATGGATTTGAAACTTTCGTAATTAATTATAAACAAACTGAGCATCAGATCGAAAAATCAAAAATACCATTGAATTCGTCTCTGAAATTTCTAGCAGCGCCTTCTTTCGAAGCTTCTTTTAAACAATTGAATCATTTGTTAATAAGCAGGTCCGTAGAAAGGAAAATCAGGCCCAGGGGGTGGGAATGACGGAGCCCTATACGTAATTTTGAAAATTTGGGATTCAGGCTGATGCAGGACGCTTTTATGCTTTCATAGTATTATATTTTGTTGAAACAATCACAATTGCAATCAATATATAATTGATAAATAATTTAATTTGAAAAAAATTATTTTCTAGCAGTTCCATAGTAGTCGGTAACACCCGAAAAATTGGCCAAAATGTAAATAGTGAACAAACTTTGTTGATACTCAGTACCTTTATGTTTTCCGGATCAAGAAATTTAAATTCGAGGTCGTAATCGACAAAAACAATATGGCCGCCAAAAAGTGGCGGACCAACTTTGAAAAAACTGACGTTATATTTGCGAAAAGTAGTCATCAAGGGGTTTTCGCTGTCAAGGAATTCAAATTTGAGGAAAAAATGGTCAAAAACAAAATGGCCACCACGAAATAGTGGACATAATTTGAAAAAGCTGAACAACGATTTTTTTGTACGAGTTTGGGCTCCTACTGTGCCTATAATAACCATGCGCGTATACTTTTCTTCTAAACGTGTTTAAAACGAAAGTCGCAGTTAGGCGCAGCAAAATTTTTAATTCTTTCGATCACCACCTCGTTGACTTTGTATTTTAATAGGAATCACAGCGAAGCAGCGCGGAGCTTTTTTTGACTAATAGCAAAGAAGATTTTAGCTACTTTTATAACAATAAAATTAATCAATTTTTGATTCTAGTTTAAAGACTAAAATTCAGGTAGAAATGAAATTGCTTTGCTCTATGATCGAATGGTTTTTTAAAAATAAAAATAATATCTTTATACACTAGTAAAAAATCATTTTTGTTCACGTTATAAAAAAAATTATGTTACGTCCCATGCAATTAATTTTTTTTGTTTTTTGCATTTCTAACAAAAAAAAATGGCATTATTTGCTTATTTATACTCTTTTATCACTAGAATAACAATATTTATTCGAGAGACTTCCTTTTCATTAACTTTCTGCAAAGTTTTTTTCAGGAAGGGTTCAATTTCTTCTCTCTTTCAGCCCTGATGAACCAAAAGTAAGGTCACGTCGATGGATCTTACGTCGATGGAAAGAAACACAAAAAGTCCCAAAGTCTTGAAGTGAAATAAATGGAAAAATCTGTTGGCCAATCATTTGGTGTCGCTTTGATCCAAATTGTTATCTTTTATTCAGTAACTTTGGTTAAGAAATATAAAATTCAATGAAATTAAATTTGACGTCCAAGCAGGACCCAAAAAGGTATGACGGCTGTTTACATATCGACGTAAACATATTTTCAAAGACACTCATATTTGCGTACATTTGTAGTCTATATTGCATTAAAATAGCACCATTGGATTCGTCTCCGAGCACTTTTTGGTATTATTGCTTGAACAGTTAAATCATTTGTTAACTATTTCAAACTTTACAAACCATGATAAACAAAGTAAGCGTTCAATCAAAAAACGTAAAAGATCGAAAAAGATGACCTTTCAACAAAATAGTTGTATTTTCAACAAAATAATTGAATTTTCAACCAAATAGTAAAATTTTTAACCAAACGAGATAAATTTCGAACCAGAAATATAAAAGTAGACTTTTCAACCCAAAAGGCTGAACTTTCAACTAAAAGTAGTGGAAAACATAAGAAATTAAATGATGAAATGGGGGAAAGAGTATGAAGTTTTAAACGTGATTTTATTGTACCGTTGCAAGTACATCTTTCGCAAAAGTTGCAAACTTTTTAAAAACTTATTATCAGAAAACGTACTAAACTTTATCTAAGTTCATGTTACCAATCGTAGTTTTCAGCTCGACCCCAGCCCCTACCCTTTCCGTAAATTGGTAACATAGATTATTGCGACGGCCTCTTACGAGAAATAGTGTTGTAATCTGTTCAATCCGGATCTGGAAAGTGAAGGAAGATTCACTGTAACATCTTTCATGAATAAAAATATGAATAATATTCTTATTCAGCATCTCCCTGTTGATTATCTCAACTTTATATGTTTATCATGACTGCTGATTTGCCCAACTGTTGCATCTTTAATAGACCGAATCAATTTTCCTGGCTGTTGGGTCACGATTATGCCACCATTTCAGGTACATTAATTTTGTTGCACGATCTGGACAAAGAGAACAGAACGAGAAGTGAATTATGTCCCAGTTACGCGGCAAAAGTGAAAACCCACGAAAAAGATATCGAAACCAACGCAGAGTCATAACTCGTGACTCGCGAATTTGTTGACATTTATTATTCCCAAAGTTGACCCCAACCTAATGATTTTACTGCGATTTCAACTTTCAGGTCAACCCCCTACGCATTTATATAATCTAATATCAACTACTTGTAGCTATCACTTGTTCCGGCTACATACTACATTTGCTGTCCATTACATAAATAAATAATACATTTATTTTAATGTATGTGGGTGATTGACGAAAAGTTGTCTACTTCACGGTAAACCCCGGCATATCAAACCGTTGCGTATTATTCTGATTCTCAAATTCAGATAAAAATGATCCACTGTTATGGATTGAAATTAATTTTTGTACAACTTCATTCATATCTGTCGAGTGGAAGATTCACCACTCCCTGACTCCAACAGAAAAAATTTTAGAAATCGTTGAATTTTCAACGAATTGTGGATTTTTTAAATAAAAAAGATCAATTTTCAACCAAATAGTTCAATTTTTAAACAAGAAAGACATATTTTTAAACAAAGTGATGAATTTTCAACTGAACTGGTATCAATAACAACACAGGCCGACAAAAATGACATCATGTTTGTACCCAAAGACCGGACTATGTGACCCAGAAGGATTTTGGTATCCTAAAACCGAATCCGTTATTCAAATTTTTCCCATGGGAGATAAAAAGGAGTACTAAAAGATGGCGTTAGCAGTTTTTAGGAAAAAATTTGCTGATCGTGTTATATTGCCTCAAATATTGCTAAAAATAGACATTTTTGCACTTTCAGGTTAGGATATCTCAAAAGCCTGACGTATAGGACAAATTTGGATAACGGATTCGGTTCGAGGATACCAAAATCCTTCGGGGTCACATAGTCTGGTCTTTGGGTTTAAATTTTGTCGGCTTGTGTAATCAACCAGAAATATGAATTTTCAACAATGGTGTTCAACTTTCAACCAAATAAGTTAATTTTTAACCAGAGATGAATTTTCAGCTAAAAGTATTTTCCACCTTTCATTTACATCCTTCACTGGTCAAAATCTATCAACATCATTTCATGGAATTTTGAATTTTCTAAACAAAAAAAATGAATTTCTGACAAAGTAGTAATTTCCAACAAAAGTAGATGAATTCTCCAGGAAAAATATAATAGTTTATATTTCAACCAAAAAAGAACTTCATTTTGAATAAAAAACAAGTAGAATCAACTAAGTAGTTCAATTTTTAACCAAGAAAGATAAATTTCCAATCAAAAACGGAAGTTATATTTTCAGTTAAACAAATAATCTTCAACAAAAAAAAAAAAAAAAAAACGATTTAAGAAAATAGTTGAATGCTCAACCAGAATAGATTAATTTTCATTCATACAGTTGCATTTTGAACCAAAAAATATTAAATTTGTACCAAAAGAGATTAATGCCACTCTGATGCTCTTACCGACTAAGCTGCGGAGACACGAGATCAATTTTTTCACAACCCCTACAAGGTGAATTCCGACGTAATTCCTTATACTTTTGAGATTATTTTTTCAAATATTTAAATGTTTTATATACAATATATTTGTGATGTTATTGTTTTTACCAGATAAATTGTATGAAATAATGTTATGTTAATTATTTTTGGTCTACTGGTCTAAATTCAATATTTTCTGGATTGATTATTATTTCTAAATTATAGCGCGCCCGGGGCGCGTATCTGTTGGATATCGCGCTTTGCGCTCGATAATGGGTTACCTCGCGCGTCGTGCTCGGATATTTATTCTTTGCACTTTGAGTGCTTCGATGAAACTTCATCAAAAACATCTTATTCTGTAGATCTTAGTATTTATATGCGTCTTCATATTCTGAATTTCCTAAGTAATAAAGTATAGTTGAAGATTAAGTTGCTGAAAGCTCTGTAGGCTTTAACGTACACATTCCCATCGTGACACTTGCGCTACGCGCTCGATTTTTGAAAGATATTTTTAAATGCAGATTTATTTTCCAAATTACCTTACAATAAAAAGCTGAAATCCTTTCTCCAGACATTCTTCCCTATCTCGCGTTGTGATGCTTAAAATAGAAGTTTGTTTTTATAATATTTTGAAGGATAAAACAAAATATCCTACAAGCCTTCTTCTACATTTTTTCATGTATCTCGCGTCTTTTGACTTGATATTGGAATTTTCTATTTTTGCATATCAATTTCGATAAATAAATTAAAAGCGAGGAGTTCTGTCAAACAATGGTTCAAAGAAATGCTGTAGGAATTTTTAAACGCTGAAATTCCTCCAAAAACCTTCCCCCGTATTCTTTGCGTCATTTAGCTCAAAATTTGAATTTTCACTTTCTTACATTCTCATCCAGACAAGGTATTAGATTTGTGGAAAATTCAAGCCCCCTGGTTTTTGTAGAATGTCCAAGTTTTGAGACCCCCTGAACCCAAAAAAATAGGTTTTAACGTATGTCTGTGAGCACGATAACTTTCGACAGCATTGACCAATTGGATTGGCCTTTGGTATCCTTTTGAGTGTCCTAAAGTCTAAACTAAAGGTCAAGTTCGTTAGCCAGCCTGTTTGGATAAAAATTCAAAAAGTGTGCACATTTAAACATTTTTGAGACCATTTTTTTTCTTCAAAATTTGAAAATCATATGTGTGGCTGTCAATAGTACTAAAAAATTCGAACAATTTATTCCAATTATATATTCCGATAAAATAAAAATGTTCAGAGTTTTAAAGCATTTTCGAAATACAAAAGAAGAAATGAAAATTAACATTTTTAGTCAAACAACACACGATATGAAAAATAGTCAGGACAAGAAAAATGTTTCTCTTTGCACGCCCTACAAGATCATCAAAACGACTTTCTGAATTTTCGTGAAAAATAAAAAATTCACATTTTTGTTTCACACAAAATCATGAAAAATTAAAAAAATTAATTTCACGTTTCAACTATGCAAGATACGACAAATGACGATTGACAAAAAATTAATAATAATAGATAATTAATTAATGATGAACATCTTTCATTGAACCATATATCGAGCGCGAAGCGCGATTGTCTTGATGAGAATGTGTTCCTTTAGGTCGAAAGAACCTTAAGTAAATTAGTTCTTCTTATGTAAAACTGACATAATTCAACCAAAAGCAGGTCATAACGATGAAGCTTACTAAGAGAGTATTAGCCCGTGGAGCGCGCAATAGCGAGCACACAAGTGGGAAAAGAGTAACTGAGCGTAAAGCGTCAGGCAAATGTGTCCGAGTGCGTAGTGCGAGATAAACATATCATCGACCGCGAAGTGCGAGATCCTACAGGTGCGCGCCCTATGCGCGCTCAAACTTGCGAGCGAAGCAAGCCGCACACCCAGCTCGTAATGAAATTTGAATTTTCGATTTTCTGCATTGCACTTTAGAGAAATGAAACCAAAATGACAACTCCTATTGAAAAATAGTTTTCAAAAAGTTTGCAGGACTTTTTTAAAGCTATAAATGCTCCTGAAGACTTTTTCTCGTATTTTGCATCCTTTGGTTCAAAATTTGAATTTTGGATTTTCTCACACTATTTTAAATAAATAAAACCAAAATGAGAAGTGATATAAAAAAATGTTTAAGACAAATTTTGTAGAACTTTTTGAAAGCTATGATTGCTGTCCGGAACTTTTTCTCGTATCTCACGTCGTTTGGCTCAAAATTTGAATTTTCTTTTTTCATTTTTATCGAAAGTTATCGTGTTTATGCACCGAGAAAAAAATATTCGTCATTTGAGAGTATTCCTCTTATTTTGATGCAATTTTTCCTCTACAATATGGTATGAAAATTATTCCTCTTAACTTGAGAGGATTGTCTTCTCTTGAAGAGGATTATTCTCAAATTAAGAGGATCCTCTTAAAGGAAGAGGAAAAATCCTCTCAATTGAAGAGGATCCTCTAATCCGTTTTAGACGTAATCCTCTTATTTGGAGAGTATTTCATCTACTTCTAACGATGATAGATTATATAGGTTAGATTTCTTTCAAATAAATACATATACATTTCCAATGAAAATAATATGAAAATTTATTCAAATCACTTAACACTGATTAATATTAATACAATTAATTAACTTATCATAATATTTGATGCGTGTGGCCTCTTCCAGTGTCCAATTTATTGATATTTATTGGTAAATCAAAGCATTTCGAATTAGGTCTGAATCCGTATCAAGATTATTTCTATTTTGCGTTGAACATTATTGAATTTATTGCATCAAACATTATCGAATATCGCGGTAATGCATGCGAGTATTGTTATACGGTAATAGAGGAAAGAACATTATAGCGATGAAGAAATCATACAATTTGTGCATCATATGCATAAAGAAATGCATAATATAAAAATTCACTTACATAGAACGACTGCACATACGTGCTGAGATCAAAATTTTTAACCGGCAAAATCAGCTCTTGTTCAATTTTTTTATATTAATAATGCATTGCATCCTTGAAAATCCACCAAACTCAAAACAGATTGACACTAAACAAGTTAGGTTATTACGCTCGATTAACTCCGCATGCGCAAGTTCTGATTTGAAAGTAATTCCTCTACAGATTAGAGGATTATACTCAATCTGAGGGGAAAGTGCCAAAGCCTTCCTTTTGCCATCTCTTACCTCAAAAACAGAGGAAAATCCTCTAATTTCTAGAGGAATATTATCCTTTGGAGAGAAAAATTTGAGAGGATTGCAGAAGAGGAGTTTTCCTCTCCAATTAAGAATATTTTTTTCTCGGTGTGGACAGGCAGACGCCACCACCAAAACCTGAACAACTTTCGTTCAGAAATTCTTTTTCGTAGCTTGTGTCGTTTGTCCAATCATTTATTTTTTATTTTAAATGTTATTTTATCACGATTGGAACAGAAACTATATAACAAAATGATGGATAACAAATTTGTAGCTCTATTTCGGCTGAGCAACATTTGCCCATTTACTTTTTCCGTAGCTCGTGTCATTTTTACAAAAATTTAATTTTTTTATTTTCAATGTTATTTTCCACGATTAAAACAACGCTTAAAAATCTAATTAATAATAATAATATATGTATATACATTCAAATTAAATCATAATTAAATTAAAACTACGCTTCCTATGCAAAAAATTAATAATAAATTGGAAGCTCTTTTTTGGGTAAACAACTTTCGTCTATTTTTTTCGTAGCTTCTGTCGTTTATCCAAATATTTAATATTTTATTTCCATTTATGTATTTTACAAATAAAACAAAAACAACGGATCCTATCAAGAAGTGATTATCAAGAAATTTGTAGATCTTTTTTAGATTGATTGTTTCAATTTTGTAAATCCTATAACTCTGATAATTTTTTCCATCGAAAAAAGTCATCAGGATAAATTGTTGTGATTTCTAAGTACTACGAATATACGTACATAACATTTTTAAATATTAAAAAAAAGGTCTCTACAATTTTGAAAATATTCTTTGAATTTCTATCCAAAATGACTGGTTAACGAACTTTTTCTTTCCTTCAGGACCTAAAAAAAGTATGCCAAAGCTTGATTCGATCCGCTTATTTTTTTCAAAAGTGATCGTAATTACGGACGGACGGACGGACCGCCGGACATATAGACAGACGCCATCGCCAAAACTTGCTTTTCGGCTTCAGGGGGTCTCAAAACGTGGTGATCCATTGAAAAAACAAAGGTTTGAAATTTCTGACAATCCTAATATTTCTCAATCATAAATGATGAGAATGTAAAAATGGAATAGTTACTTTCTCATTTAAAACATAATTATATTGAGAAAAAAGACTTTTTAACAAAACAGTTGAATATTCAACCAAAATAGATTATTTTTAAACCAAACAGTTGCATTTTGAATAAAAAAAAGATGCAATTTTTACCAAAAGATAATAATTTTAAAATCGAAAGACGAATTTTAAATGAAGAACCGGAATAGTAAACTTTTAAGTTAAATCAACAACTTTTATTTAAACACTTTTTGAATACAACCAATAATTTTGCAGTAAATGAACCAAAACTTTTTTTTGTCAATTTTAGCAAAATTGATGAGAATAATTTTTTCATTACACTAATAGGCAAGCCTTGTAGAATGAGGAAATGAGCTGAAAATTTTATTTAAAAAATTATAGCTTCATGAATTTACTAACCAAACAGTTTTAAAAAGTGCGTCACGTTACATAAATTGATTTTTTGTTTTAAAAAGTGATCGGGGGCAGTCAAACGTATTTTCATAATGAGTAAATATTTTATTATTCAACAAATTGTGTAATCAATGGAAATCTAAAAAATGATCGGGACTCAATTGTACATAATGCAGATCCAATTCAGGATCTTTGTCAGAACGAAGAGATACACTTTCGATTCTTGGTTCAGGGACAACCAAACGTGATCTATAGAACAGGTACCTATCTCTCTTCAGTGAGAAAAAAATTATTGCTATTTTCATTTATGTTATTTTATTCCGTGAAAATCGACATTTAAAAAGGGAAACTAGATTTTGAACAGGTTATTGTTTAAAGAAATTGTTTTTAAGTTAGCAAAGCAAAAGCAAACCTTAATTAATATTGAAATAGAATTGTAATAGTTTTTATAAAAAGCATTTCATTAACGATTTCCCTCAATTGACAGAAGTTAAGGAAAAATATTCTACTAAAATAAATTGTGCAGATCTAGTAATATTGTGGAAAGGGATTTTATGTTAAGTTGACATAGCCAACTGAAAAGTTTATCAGAATGATTTTAGAAATTCTGGAAATATCCTGATAGTCTTAGAAAGATTTTTATGAATTCAGTGTGTACAGTGAATTCACAAAAAAACGCATGCATATGTATAATAGTCGGTATAGTCTCAATAAACACTATATGTGCAATTTATAGTTTTACATGTAATTGAAATTCCCTTGGTCATTTCACTTGAATTTGTATTATTTCACACTTCAGCCTTGTGCTATGTACGCGGACTGGTTTATAATAAAATGATTACCAAAACGTGAGAATACATACAAAACAATTCATTATTTTGGAAAATCTTACGCAAATATACGAGAAAGTTTCATTATACCTTCAACAAAATTGCATGAGAATCGTAATGACAATAAAAAAAACATTAGAAATAAACGATAATAGGATAATTTTTCTTGCGAATACTTTTTTAGGGGTCTAATTTTTATTCTAATATTTTGATATAGGAAAAATTATATATGGTATATAAGAATAACGTTTCAAGAAAATTTAACATTAGACCAATCTGTGGGAATGAGTTTTCGTTTGCAGGTGAATTTATTACCTCGATTTTTTTTACTTTGAATAATTATCAGTCAGTTTGTCTCATAATGAGTCAAAATAAACGAATTTTGAGAGTAATGAAAGGCGATTGACTCATTTTTATCAAGGTTAAAATTTAGCGCGATATTGGAATAAATTACGCTTTCTGTTTCTTTTGTAATATGTAAATTTTGAACCTCGTTTTTATTATATTTTTTATGTAATTTTCTCCTGTCGTAGTTAAGTTATGATATTACAATTCTTAGCAGGGAACAGATATGTTCCGCAAAAAACACTGAACTATAGACAAATTTATTGACGTAAATAACGAATAATTAGAAAAAAGACTTTGCAAAAATGATTCCTAAAATTAGGGAAAATAAAAATACTTATAGCCGTAGTAGTAATATGATTTTTAAAGTATTTACTGTATAATATAAGTTTATAATATAGCGCATTATCTCTATCTTTTTTAAATGATTCAACTTATTACTGTTATTTACATTTACAATGTTTAAAAAATACATTCATTGTTACATTATTTTCTATATTTAGTTTGAAAGAGGAAAAATAAAAAAGTGTATTACTTTTGAAATCTAAACACTCAATTTTGAAAATACTAATGAAATATACGATTTTAGTGCTTGCAGCGCAATCTATTAAACTAAGTGGTAAAAAGATCGGTAAGCAGAAATCTAGCTACAAAAATAACTCTTGTATGTCTCCACAGCGTACCTCACTGTAAAGCGTGGTTGCATTAACGTAGGCGCCAGTAGTAATTATTTCTTTCTTTTTACAACTTTGAAAGTAACTTTGAAATGTCCTCTATGAAGATAGAATATTGATTTATTTGATTGGAGGCTTGTGATTATTATCATCAATATTATGCCATTAAGGAAAAAGGTGCCCTTTTGGGGTAAGCGTAACTCATTGGGGATCAAGGAGCACAGAAAAAACTTAGGGTAAATAGCGTTGCAGGTAATTTCGTATTTTTACCTTTTCGTATTGGTAAAACACAAATATTACCCTCGACGGGCAGAAACTGTCTTTTGTTCTCATGAAAGTTGTCACCAACGTCTTGAAGATTGGAAGCCACTAGCTTTGAATCGCTGAAGTGAGGTTAGCTGATGGTTGGTGTAACAGGCAATTCGGATAAGTGCGGCTTCATAAAGGCTGTTTTGCCGAATCGTTAGAACTGTCAAAAGTTCCCCACAAGCGTGGCTAAGACCAGAAAAATACCGAGATGTGCGGGTAAAGTTGACCCACATGGGGTAATTTTTGTTGCAGATAATCTTTACCGCGAAATCCGGGTAAAGTTTACACTTAGTTTTTTCTGTGAGTTCATATGAAAAAAATGAGAGAGGGAAGTGCAGGAAGAGGTATAAGAGGGGGACGGGGGTGATTTTTAGATCCATCTAGAATTCCTGTGTTGTTTATTTGAATAACATGTTCATTCCGCAACACTGCACTGTTGCGACCCAGAGGTCGCAGATCAGTCTCTCTAGAAAGCACCCCAGGCGAAAAGCTTTACAAAATCATGATATGTGTCATAGATCACACAAAAACACGCAAACTCACTGATAATTATATAGCGAGAACCATACTCATTAGTCTAATCACATCCACTAAGTCAAGCTCTCCATGTGGGACCATTAGTTTCCAAGGTATTTTGTTTGAGGTGTATCTCACTCCGCTGACACTCTTCATCGCACATTCCTTATGAATTATTTTTCTCTACTCTTTTCTATCCTGGCACACAACTTTACTTTCCTTTACGACCATACATTTTCCCATGCAAGCTCTTTTCATTCCCATTCACACATTTCCATCATTCTTTCCTCGGTCTGCCTCTGGGTACAATTTACTTTACCTAAATATACTTTTTTCGTGCGTTGTTCTCCTTCATCCTCTCAGCAAACCCATAGCCCAAAATATCTCAACAAAATTCATTCATTCTTTTCAAGGAGTGTTTCATCTACACCACATTCTTTAAGAATCCTCTCATCAATGACCTTGTACACTAGAGTTTTACCGCATACATTCCGCAGGAATTGTATGCTAATCGCGTTAACTTTACTCTTATCCTTTTCTTGGTCAGATCATGTCCCCCTGTACCGTACAGCACGGTGCGTGCAAGTATATAGAGTGATGCTGTTTTTACACCCTTTCTTTCAAACACCATAAGTTTTTTTTTATTTTATTTTATTTCAAGGTCTACGTTCTTCATGCTAGTATTCAGTCTGCTTAAAATTATCTGTAAGCCCTCGGCTGATTGTGCCGTAACAACTTATCATCTGCAAATGCCAACACATGCACCTTCACTGTCCCGAAATCCACACATTCTTCGTCAATGATGGCCATTCGCAGACATTTATCCATGAATATAATAAACAGCCAAGAGGACATAACACATTCTTTCGTAACACCTTGTCTAATATCAAACCAATCACTCAGTTGTCTATTTACCCTTACACTTTAGAAGAAAACCACTGCGATTCCATACTCTTTCAGGATTCCCCAAAGCTTAATTCTGTCCATCGTATCAAATGATTTTTCTGGATCAACAAATGCACATCAAGCTTTTTTGTTTAGTCTTAAACTTTTTGCTGTGATCTGTCTCAAGCTAAATATCTGATCCGCACATGATTTTTCTGGTATAAATCCACATTGGTCTTCCCATATATTTTCTTCTGTTGTTTTCATTACCCTAAAAAAAGTATTTTTTAATATATTTTACCTGCAATACTTAGAAAGCTGATACCTTTGCAATTATTGCAGGTACCTTAATCACCCTTTCCTTTGTATATTGGAACGATAATCGGATTTTCCAGTCATCTGGAACTTTCCCAATCTCGGTACATATATTTATCAACACACTCAACCTCTCAGGTAAATACTCGCCACCGATTTTAAGCATTTTAGCGTTAATACCATCCACACCAGCAGCCTTACCATTCTACAAGTTACTGTAATTACATCCCTAGTCTCAGAGACACAGTTTCCCCGTGTGGAAAAACCTCGTGGCGCTGTACTGTTTCTGTCTAGTCCGTCTTGACTTGACACTGATGCGCCACAGGCTGACTGTCCAGTGGCTAGACTGGGATGTAACGAGCGGATCGACTAGTTTCTAGACAGATCGGCTATTTTGATAAAAAATCATTTATAATTAAATAATATAATTATTTTTTATGTCATAAATGTCAAATATATAGATTTTGTAGTTAATTAAAAATATAAAAAAAGTTTTTGTACACAAAAAAAAAAATAAATTAGTTTCCGCAAATCTCTTTTACATACGCCAGGTTTTGAACTTCTGATGTACCTTCCTATTATATTGTTGTCACTTAGTCCCATCGCCTTAACACGTCAGCCATCTAAAAGTTATTTTTTTTCATTTTTGTCGCATATGAATTTCAATTCATTACATACTTATATTTATTTCAATAAAAAATGAACAATTTTCAAACATTAAAAGTGTTTGATGTGTGAACAAATCATTTAAATTAATGAAGTTTGTAAGATTTTACTAGCGATTAGGCTACAAAATAATGATTGTTTATTAGTTCAAATAATTATGACGTTATAGACTTAATTATCACTTACGAAATCAATGAATAACCAAAATAAATTAAATAAATCATTAATAATATTTGATTTTCTGGAATATTATCAATATTATACATAGCATTATACATATTATAATTATTATAAATTCCATATAAATTTCCCGTGCAGAAATTTCGGTAAGGGCCGGATTGGGTGCGGATCAGGCAGAATGTGGCCCCAATCAGGCAACCTTATCAGGACCTGATCCGAAATGAAACGCCTCACCTGATCAGGACCTGATCAGGCTATCCTTAGTAGGTGCCTGACCCGACCCTGTTCAGGTCCTTATTCACTCTCGTATTTCAATTCAGGTGATATTTTTAATAAAAAGGAAAACATTTAATTCAGTGAATTGTCAATTTATTTAATTACAGCTTCCTATTACCGTCCCAGTCCTTTGCGTTGTTGAAAACGGCTTTGTTGTGCGAGAAAACCTCGTCCTCGCAAATGTTGTATCGCGTACAAATTACATCTGAAAAAATGTTTATAAGTTTAGCATAAAAAATAAACTATAATTAATAGAATTAGAAGATTGCACAAATATTTCAAATATTTTCATGTTTTCAAATTAATACAAGAGATCTCAGAAAGATTTAACAAATATTCGAAAGAATCCATAAATTTTTTAAAAATATTTCTCAACATTTCACAAAGATTTCAAAGATTTCAATAGAATTTTAAGAGATGTCAAATATTTCACAGAAACTTCAAGATTTTACGTACTTTAAGATATTTCAAGAAATGCACGAAGATTTACAACTATTTAAAAGATTGCACAAACATTTCAAATATTTTATTATTTTCAAATTAATACAACAGAATTCGGAAGGATTTCTCAAATATTTTAAAGAATTCATAAAGTTTTAAAAATATTTCTTAGCATTTCACAAAGATTTCAAAGATTTTAATAAAATTTCAAAAGATTCCGAAAGATTTCACAGAAATTTCAAAATCTCACATAGATTTTTACATACTTTAAAAGACTTGAAGGAATTCACAAAAATTTGAAACTATCTGAAGATTGAACAAAGATTCCAAACATTTTCATTGTTTTCAAATAAATACAACAGATTTCAGAAATATTCCACAAATATTTCAAAGAATTCATAAAGTTTTTGAAATATTTCTCAACATTTCGATAGAACTTTAGAATATTCCAAAAGATTTCACAGAAATTTTAAGATCTCACATAGCTTTTTACATACTTTAAAAGACTTCAAGGAATTCACAAAGATTTGAAACTATTTGAAGATTGAACAAAGATTTCAAATATTTTCATTGTTTTCAAATAAATACAACAGATTTCAGAAAGATTTCACAAATATTTCGAGAATTTATAAAGTTTTTAAAATATTTCTCATTAGTTCACAAACATTTCAAAGACATTGATAAAACTTTGGAAGATTCTAAAAAATTTCACAAAAATTTCAAGATATCACATACCTTATCCATCGACTTGTCACGATATCAACTGTTCTTTCCTTCTTGTGGCCTCTTTTGACGAACTCGACGAGCTGAAACGGACGAATGACTTACGTTCATTTTCTTTTGCTGGAAAAAAAAAATTTTTTAGTAAAAAACAGAATTGACCCTGAAAAAGTGAGGTGACGATAATTTGAACAAAACTCGCACTGTAAAAAATACAAAAAAAATTACAAATTATAATTGTGAAATCACCGAACTCGGTGCAGCTATTTACAATCTTAAAAGTAGGGAAAGTACTGTTTTAAAGGTTAGAAATTCGTAATGGAGTCGTAAATTTGATACTGTAAAGGGCATAATATTGCGTGCACTGTCAAAAAATTTCCTGTGATTTAACTATATTGGAAAAGGTGACTAAAATTACCAAAATTGAAAGCAGGAATTTCAATATCAATGGTGTATTTAACAATTTTATAACAATAATTAAATAAAAAAATAAATTTATAACTGACTATTCGTAAAATTCATCTGAATTTCTCACAGCCTGGGCCGCGGTACTGCCGAAATATCGCAGAGTTTGTAACGCGTCACATTGAATGTTACACAAGCTTCATAAGTACATTTAGTTAAAAAAAGTTTTAAATTGTTAAGTTATAGGAAAATTGTTTTATAGTGCTTCAAACAGAAGAGAAAAGGTGAAGTTATGACACTTTGAAAAATACTGGCGGAACAGACGCTAAAAAAGTGAGGTTAGAAAAGTCAGGTTATGGTTCTTTGATTGGTTGAGCATCTTAAGTTACACAATATATACATACCTTAATTACAGCACACTACAAAATTATAAAGAAGAGAAATATCACTGACATGAAGAGTCCACAAACACAAATTGGAAAATAAAAACTCACTTTGCGTATGACACACATTCAAGACTCGAATCATGTAAACATTCTCATGAGTATACTACTCCATTTTGTAAAGGAGATGGCGCTTCTTTTAACCTGATCAGGTACGGATCCGATCCGTATGATTTCCCTTGCTAAGGGCCGCGTACGGAGAGCCTGATCAGGGCCGCATCCGAAATAAGGAGCAAATTGGGCAATTTCTGCACGGGTTATTATAACTTTACTATATAATTCAATTAGAAGAATAATTGAGCATTTGTGCAATTCTGCCGTCCAAGGTAAAAAGATACATAAGTGACTTTGCGGCTTAGGGTTATTCTCTTAAACTTGTCAATGGAAAAGTCGGCATAAGCGACAATGTCACTTATGTATCTTTTTACTTTGGACGGCAGAATTGTGTATTGCAATTTCATAAATCTTTCATTCAAAAATGATTATTTTCTGAATTCACCTCTGTAACTTTTGTTGAAGTCCAAACCTTGATTCTCTCTAGGAACTAGTTAAAATCTGTACAATCTTTATATATGCAAATTCGTAACGAAATCCTAGATAGCGCCAAGACCGGGATTAGACAGGACAAAGGGTTGAATCAAACACGTAGCAAAACGTGCCAGTGTAGCGCCAGGCTAGTACTGCGTGAATAGACAGGGTTGAGAAAAATTGTACTGGCTTTAGCATGATTCAAGACTGCTACGAAATTTTTCCACACGGGTCTTTCAAGAGAGTTTTCCAACGGTATTGACTTCTATGTCGCAGTTGTGTTGCTCCATAGCTTCACCTCTCAATAATTCCTTGAGAAAGTCTCTCAAAGCATCTTTTATTCCGTCTTCATCATATACCATTTCCACCTTGCTATTTATTACTTAGAATTACCGTACGCTATAGGCACAGTTACATTATAGCTACGTTATACTACGTTATACTACGGCTACGTTATAGCTGAGGCCTAACCTCTCTTACGGTGTAAGGATATTCTGTATTAGAAAATTTAACTTCTAGGTTCAATAGAAGAGTTTAACGGTCAGTTTCATCCAAATTTGTTTGTATCTCGAAAATCTACAATTTTTTGTCTTCTTACGCTCGAATCTCCTCTTTATAATATTTTTATGGCTGATTGGGGGAAAAGTTGTTGGTATTCGAGTCCCAAAAAAGTTACCTAATTTGGGTTCAATTAGAAAATTTATTTTCTAGGTTCAATAGACGAATGTGATCAAAGTACCTTGTTATGAGTATGTACGTACATATAACAGAGTGGCCATTTTAATGGAAGAAAAAAATGTGCCGTCATTTCCCGAGTTTTCTCGGTTTGCAAACATTTTTGACGGTCAATAAAATTAAAAAATTTGAACTCTGAAGCTGAACATTTTTCCATTTAAAGGAATAAAAAGAAACTACAAATTAAAGCACTCAAAGTGGAACTCTTCAATTTTGAACTTTCTGATTGAAGTTTAAGATTTTGATTTCAAAAATTTTGTATTCAAATTATCAATAATTTACACGTATAAAATAGAAGGTTCTAACACTTTTCAATCACACAATTTTAAATGAAATGCAGATAAAATGTAAAACTAAAAATTTCTAACTTTTATAAATTATGGAGTTCGAAAATTCAGATTAAATTTCAAAATTATAAATGCGCGGTGTAATTTTTATTGTTCAAAATTGAAGAATCAATCAATGCACCTTAACATTTTCGAAAGTATATTATTTTAACCAATTTTAAGGTAGAAACAATGAAACATTGAAAAATGAATAATTAAAATTTTTTGAAATGAACAATTCGCAAATTAGAAGTGGAATTCTTCAATAAAAACAACAGAATAACAAAATTAAAAGGAAACTAAATTTGTTATTGTAAAAATGTCAATAGCAAAATTAAAAAAAAAATGTGTTTTCAATTTTTTTCCCCACCACGTTACAGGCTTCAATAAAAACAAGTACTAATCTAAAAGAACTAAAAAATAATAAACTGAAAATTTGTTTCGAACACTTTTTTTTCTCAAAATTCCGCTATGTAAATTTGTACAATAACAAATTTAGTTATTTTTATTGAATCCTACAACGCTGTGGGGAAATAAAAAATTTCCTCGAAGCCTGCAACGTGGAGGGAAAATTTTTTTTTTTAATTCTCCTATTGGAATTTTTACAATAACAAAATTAGTTGTTTTTATTGAAGCCTACAACGCTGCAGGCGGGAACATTTTCTCAAAATGTATTTTTTTTTTTAATTTTACTATTGAAATGTTTACAATCACAAATTTTGTTGTTTTATTGATGCCTATAACGCTGTGATGGGAAAAATTTTCTCAACATTACTTTTTTTTATTTTGCTATTGAAATGTTTACAATAACAAATTTAGTTGTTTTTATTGAAGCTGTGAGGGAAAACAATTTTACCGAAAAATTTGTTTTCAAAATGTTTACAATAAAAAATTCATTTTTTTTTTATTGAAGCCTATAACGGTCTGGTGAAAAAACGAATTATCGAGAGAAATTTCATTTCCCACAGCGTTAAAGGCAACATTAAAAATAAGTAAATTTGTTATTGTAAAAATTTTGATAGAAAAATTTTGAAAACAAATTTTTCGATACCACTTTTTATTCCGCAGAGCGGTATAGGCTTCAATAAAAAAATTGTTATTGTAAAATATTTGAAAACAAATTTTTCGATGAAATTTTTTTCCCTCACAGCTTCAATAAAAACAACTAAATTTGTTATTGTAAAAATTTCAATAACAAAATTTAAAAAAAAAGAAATTTTTAGGGAATTGTTCCCCTCCGCAACGTTGTAGGCTTCAATAAAAACAACTAATTTTGTTATTGTTAGAATTTCTATAGAAAAATGTTGAAAAAAACATCACGTGCGTCCTAAACTACGACCCAAGACAGATTTATGTGTAAAGATATTCGGTAAACGTTAGCTGAAATTGAAATCTTACACAAAGCAAATAATAACTCACGCGCATGTAGGAGTATAAAAATTTGTTTTCTCTTATAATTATGTAATGTCGTGCAAAAGTTTCTGGACATCTATTTTCCAATAGGTTGAACAAGCACCCTTGCTTTAATAATAATGAACTGTAGATTTTCTCTCAATTATTCCATAAAAGGTGATAAAAGTACCTATTTTATGGGCATAAATGAAAGTCAATACGTGTTAATTTTATTAGAAGTTGTTTGAAAAAACGTCAAATATCAATAAATGTCAATAAAATATCAATAAATTCGGAAATAACCAATCTTTCATTGTTTTTGGGCTAATTTTGAAGGTAATTTTCTGCAAGTCTGTTAGAATACTGTTCTATTAATTTGTTTTAATTCAGCTATGAAAACCTGACTTTATATCAATATTGATAAGTTCTTTAAATTAAGCTTAGGTTTTGATTGCATCAAAGGAAAAATTCTAGAAATATCTTATCAAGTCATTAAAATAATTAAGAAAATTATCTTTAAAACTAGTTCAAAGAGATTAAAAAATATTAATTGCTTTTTGATTTATTAACATTTTTCGGAAACATTAAAATTTGTAATTTTTTTAATAACTTCTAATCAAATTAATATATCGCTTTCAATTTAAGAACATTAGGCGTACGTATAATTTTATCAGGTTTCGTGTAGTAATTGGAAGTAAATTTAGAGTTGAATATTTTTACAACTAGAGTGCTTTTATAAAGTATTGAAAAAGATAAGTCTAGAAACTTTTGCACAGTAGTGTATTACATTCTCTTATAAACTATGCAATGTAGGTATATTCTATTTCTGTAAAATTAAAATCTATCACTTGTATCCAGAAAACAATAATTTGCCACGATTTTAGGAAAAATATAATTCTTAAACAAATAATAATTGTTTAAATAATTGAAAATTATTTACAAAATATTCGGAAACTCGCCCCTTAACAACTAAAAATAATACTTAATACAAAAATTTAAAGAATACAGTTTTTAGTATGAATTTAATAGAAAACTGCTATTTTGCAGTTTTTGGGTCACTTTCCAAACACAGTAACAATGGCTTGCAAGGAGGGTGGGAAGTCAAAATTAAAACTTACTGGGTGGAAATTATTCTTTGGACATGCGTTAAGAGGTTTTAATACTTTAATTCACAAAAGTTTGTAACAAGTAGCTCTTATTCCATTTTTTTGAAAATCAAGCTTTTCCCATTTAAAACCCCATTTTAATTTTGAAGGCTCGGCGGCACGGGTTAACTTTGACAAAAAAGAAAACAAGAAAAATGTTGAGTTGATAAACTGTAAATATAAATTAAGTATTTATTTTTAAAAATAAACTATAGATCGACTCTTTAGAATAGAATAATAATAAGATTGATTTTATAAGACGATTATGAATCTGTTCGTAATTAGATAATTCATAGATTTTTAGGTTAAAAATTGAACTATTTTAATTCGAAAGCCTTAGTAATTAATGAAATTTTTGCATCCGATTGCAACTTCAAAATCTTTTTTCAATCTTGAAAAACATTTTGAATAATATTTTCATAATTAAATGCTTTCTTTCAATTTCAAATCATATTCAAATATTTTTGCATTCTAAAATACTTCATTTTTCAAGCATTAAGTTTGAAAATTTTTAATTAAAAAATTTTTGTTCCAATATTTAACAATATTTGAATGTTTATTTAAAATGAGAAATTATAATCAAACATTGAATGATAAACTAAATAAAACTGAATTATTTAAAATAAAATAAACCTCGAATCGTTCGAATTTCAGGGTGCTGGAAGTAAACTTTAAAATTTGCATTATTTCATTTTTTTTAATTTTTAATTTGTAAATTACATTTTTCAATTTAGATTTTTCAAGAAACAACTCATAATAACTACGTTGTACGGCTTTTAAGTTAAAATAGTTTAAAAATGATATAATTTTGAACACTTACAAATTTTTCTGAAAGAACTCTGGACACGCTTTAAGGTTGAAATTGAATTATTTAGAATAAAATAAGCCTCGAATCATGAAAATTTCAGAGTGCTGAATGCAAACTTGAAAATTTGCATTGTTTCATTTTTTTTAATTTGTAATTTATAAGCGACATTTTTGAATGTGAATGTTTCAATAACAATAACAATGTAAAATCCTTTAATTCTACTATTTCAACGTAAAATTGTTCAAAAATGATATTATTTTGAACATTTAAAAAATTTATTGATTCATTCTTCAAATTATTTTATTTCCAAAACGCATTCTCTCCTTTGCCTGCTTAGTCAAGCTTTGTTTATAAAATTCCGATGCGGACCGATGTCAGTTTTCTGAAGTGTTGCACTTATGTTACGCATCTACATTTAGAATTAAGCTAATTATACTTCATGAAGAAGAATATTCAAAATTGAAATTTCACTATGAAAAATTAATTATTATGACACTTATCATTATTATTACACGTCTAAGTACTGAAAACTTAAAAGAAAAATATTGAAAATTGTTTCTTTTTTTCAAATTAGACACAGCATATTTTCCTCCAGTTTGTAAATAATTTACAATTGTTTAAACAATTATTATTCGTTTGAGAGAGAGAGAGAAAGAGAGAGAGGCGCAAAACTCCGTTCTGTGGCATGAGATACAGCGAGTGTGTCAGAGGCCTGCGTTGCGCTTTCTAGTCGTGGTTTCATTTGGCTATTGTACAAATTTCTATAGCAAAATTTTGAGAAAAAAATTTGAAACAAATTTTCAGTTTATTGTTTTTTAGTGTTTTGAGTTTAGTAGTTGTTTTTATTGAGCCTGTACCGTGGTGGGGAAAACAAATTTGGAAATTTTTTTACAAAATTTTGACATTGACATTTTTACAATAACAAATTTAGTTGATTTTATTGATGCCTATAACGCTGTGGGGGGGGGGGGGATTTTCTCAACATTCCTTTTTTTAAATTTTGCTATTGAAATTTTCTTAGAAACAAATTTAGTTGTTTTTACTGAAACTGTGCGTGAGGGAAACAAATTTTACCGGAAAATTTGGTTTGAAAATTTTTACAATAACAAATGAAGGGTAGAAATGCAAAAGGAGTTCAGCGCCATTGTTCACTTTTTTCAGGAGAGACTAAAAACATGTTGTAAATTCAGCGGGACCATTTAAAAAAAATAAGGAAGTACTTTCGAGATACTTTCATGATCTATCGAACTAAAAAAAGTTTGTTCACAAAAAGCTATCCGGTTTCGAGAAATTGAATGAAACAGGTCATGTTTTGAGGTTAGATTTTGGGTCCGTATCGACTTTTAACATCTTTCAACATTAATTGTGGAGTCAATTTGCAGTTTAAGAAAAAACAAAAAATTTGAATTCTAGCTATTGAATGGACGAATTGATTTCCAAAAAGTTTGTTTGAAAAAAATCATGCAGTTTCGCGAAATTTGAAAATCCAATTATGACTACGAAATGGTGTAAAACTGACATTTCAACTTCAAAATAATGACGTTAGCAGTAATAATTTTGCATATTTCCAAAAAATTAGGAATTGGTTTATTCAGTGCTGAACGGAAGGGACCCAATAGTAATTAAAAATAATTAGCCAGTGTCGAGAAAAATCAAATTTGATTTTTTACTTTGTGGTTAGAAAAGCTTCTCGGACTGTGAACACAAGAACACAAATTTTGAAAAATGATGCCCCAAAAAAATCCTTTGGCAGGCATGTGTAATAGAATTTATCTAATTTTTTGAGCTAATAAACCCGATTTGGAAAATTTGGCGCTTGTCTCCTTTTGCATTTCTACCCTTCAAATTTAGTTTTTTTTTTATTGTAGCCTTCAACGCTCTGGGGAAAAAACGAATTTTTGAGAAAATTTTTGTTCCCATACGACGTTATAGGCTTCATTAAAAACAACTAAATTTGTTATTGTAAAAATTTCGATAGGAAAATTTTGAAAACAAATTTTTCGATACGATCTTCTTATCCCGCACAGTGTTATAGGCTTCAATTAAGAAAAACTAAATTTGTTATAGTAAAAATTTTGGAAACGAATTTTTCGATAAATTTTTTTCCCCTCACAGCTTCAATAGAGGCAACTAAGTTTGTTATTGTAAAAATTTCAATAGCAAAATTT
>CAKNXH010002340.1:19934-32690 GCA_932178445.1 Andricus quercusramuli | reverse complement strand
ATTTTTCAAAGTCGCTTTTCTCCCTCGAAAATAAAAAGTTTTTATTAAGGATATTATTTTCATAGGATGCGTATTTTTTGAGATATTTCGATGTCTCAAGTTGAAAAAAAACACGCAGTATATGGAGTCTGCTACATAAGCATAATTATTAGACTGATAATATTCGTTCTATGCTCATCAAATTTCGGCGAATCCATACAAAACAAATAGCTGTGAATTCGATCTCGAGTGTTCCCACTTTGTTTGTATTTATAATTATATGGTGCTCATTTCACGAGCACTTTGCTTTCCGTTAGCAAATATATTTGCTTCCTCATAGAGGAAGCATTAGTTATTTTTTATAATAAGAGATAACCCACAGTCTTCATTTTGATCAATTTAAAAATAGAAATTTGCAAAAAATACAAAATTACAAAATAATACAAATCTTTTTCCTAACACAAAGACAAATCAGACAAGTCAAATTTTGCATGTTTTTCAATTTCTTCACACAAATTGTCAGAATTATTCTATTTGAAAATTTAAGATAAAAAATTCTTTTCTATATTCATGCGTCAACTTTGAATGATGCCGATGAAAAAATTTTTTCCGTTTGAAACAGATGTTTAAATATTATAAATGAGCATAACTTCCTCAATCTTCAATAAAGTATATTAATGTTATAGATCAATTGATTTGCCTCGAATCAAGGAATCTTTTCCATTCTTGCATCAATTTTTAATTATGTTAGTCAAGCAAGTTTTACTATAAAAAACCGTGTTTTCAAATATTATGCATTACCATAGCCTCCTTACTCTTTAACACGGTCGTATACACAGGTCCGGGGGATCTTGTGGTGGAGGAAGTTCCCTTATTAAAGCTTTCGATTATTTCACAAAGTTGCCACTTTCGGTAGTGGTGTAATAGTAAGGTAGAGAAAGTGGCGGTTTAATTTGAAATTTTAATTTCAAGAAGTTGATTTCATCCAGATGTATTCAATAATTTAAATAATATGTATGAATTTTTAAATTAGTGAAAGTAATAAACACACTTTGAAGCGGTTGTCACAAACTTCCTACTGATTTCTCGGGATTGTCGAATTTTGTCGGTTTGGCACCATTTTGCAAGAGAGGATATTGTAACGGAGCACGATGAAAAATTCGCCCTTCGCTATCACAATCTACACACTCTCTCTCTCTCTCTCTCTCTGATAATATCGTTCTTCGAAAAATGAAATTCTAACTACGTGCCTTTGAATGAAAAAAATTCACGCCGGAGACACACAATTCCCATACAACCCTGGTGGACCGGCCGAACGCAAGCATTACGCTGTAGCGTAATGGTAAAGTAATGCTAAAGTAATATGGCGATATAATTAATAAAAGAAACAAAATAGGTATCTAAACAGTTGCAATTATGATTATACGTTAAAATTCACGTTAAATGGTCATGCCGTAATTTTAAAAGGTTTCTTTTTCAGCGTTAAAGAATAAAAAAACAAAGTGACTGTCATTGAAGTCTGCTAGAGGCGGCTTCAAGTGCATCGCCAGTAGGATTTTACGCGCGAAGTTCAAGAATATAATTAAAAATGGGAAAAAGCAAATGTGTCAAATAAATGTAAATAAATATTGTAAATAATTTATTTCATGTAAAAAAATATGGCAATGCTTGAAATTAACAGGTAGATTGTAAAAATTTTGTCGCATTTGGTGAATTTAAAATTTTACATTTGACAGCATGAAACTTTATTGAATGCGGTAACATACGTGTTAATAAAAATCCAACAACGCACGATATAACATAGTCAAGAGAAGCTTTTTGACACACAGAAAAAACTGAGGGTTCGGTGATGTTGCGGCTCAAGTAAAAGTTGGTATCATTTAGAACTTAGACTCCTGTAGAACTCTTTTTCAGGGTTCCTTTTTAGTTCGCTGATATCCGATAGATGGCTATTCATAAATTCAACTGCGCATGTGCCGAAAAGCGCGGGCCTATTTGAAATCAATAAGTACTATGAATAATTATACAGATTAATTCCAACAAATACCTTGTATTCTTTTTGAAAATAAATTAAATTGAATGACAGAAATACCTAACTTCATAAAAATATAATATTAACGTGATATTGCAAGAGTATATTATATCATTTTAAATAGTACCGCGCCTTTTCGGTACATGCGCAGTTGAAAACGTCGGATTTTCAACATAAACTTAAAAACTGTCATATTTCATGTGCACTATCAAGAAAAAGATGGGGTTTTTAGTCGTTTTTCCAAC
This sequence comes from Andricus quercusramuli, assembly GCA_932178445.1. Taxonomy (NCBI): domain Eukaryota; kingdom Metazoa; phylum Arthropoda; class Insecta; order Hymenoptera; family Cynipidae; genus Andricus; species Andricus quercusramuli. The sequence goes on along the minus strand of CAKNXH010002340.1, from coordinate 30,434 downwards.
TAAAGTAGTGAAGTCATTTGTTCGCATTTTTTATGCAAATTTGGACACGTTTGGAACACAGGTTTTTTCGTAATAGAAAAAAAATTGGCGAGTAAAATGGAACCAAAAGTCAAATCGAATTTGTGGAATTCGATTTATTCGAATATTTGAATAATCAAATAATTCAATGCACATTGATAAACTCATTTTTACGGAAAATAATACATTTTGTTGTTATTTCACATGTAACTTCTTTAATTTACTTATTGTATTTTGTAACTGGCAAACTCTAATGAAGAACCTCTAAATCATATTCGATTTTGAATTTATTAAGAATTTGTTTGACTAAAATGGTACAACTTACCTTAAATCAAAGGGTCCAGTCCGGACCCTGGGTCTAACCTAAAAGGTTCCTAGAATTATATTTATGAAATATACAAATTGTTTGGTAACCAAATGAGAGATATGAAAAAAGAGAAGAAAGAAGAAAACAAATTTGAGATCAAAATTCAAAAATTAAATTGGTAGATTTCTATGAAAGTGAGTATGGGGGGGTTTTTCGAGTCACAAAAAACACGAATTTGGGATAAAAATTCCGAAGTTCCAAAATTTGACTAAAGTGTTGAATATTTTATTAATTTTGTAGATTTCTATGAAAGTCAGGGCGAGGGGGTATTCGAGTCACAGACCACGAATTTGGAGTGAAAGCTAAAAAATTCCAAAATTTGACTCAAATTTTGGTAGATTTTCATGAAAGTCAGTATGGGTGGGGGGGGGGGGGGGGTCAAGTCATAGAACAAGAATTTGGGGTCAGAACTATAAAATTCCAAAACTAGGCTCAAATGTGGAAAATGTTATTCATTTGGTAGAATTCCATTAATGTCAGTACGAGGTGGTTTTTCGAGTCACAGAATACGAATTTGGGGTAAAAATAAAAAAATATGAATAATTTGGTAGATTTCCATGAAGTTGAGTATAGGAGGTAGGTTTTTGGGGCACAAAACAGGGAGTCAAAATGAAAAAATTTGACAAAAATGTGAAAAGTGCCAGATAACTATACTGTGCAGTGTGCAATGTGCATCTGTAAGTGGCACAGAACTTTAACGCTCATCCGTAAGTGTAATGTGACTCTACTGCTCATCTAGAAATATCCTGAGCAGTATTGCGCAGCCATAGGTGCCACATAACTATACTGCGCATATGTAAGTGACATATAAATGCACTGTGTAGCCGCAAGTGCTATAGCTCTGTACTGCGCATCCGCAAGTGCCATGTAAATCTACTGTGCATCTGTATGCGTGATGTAACTTTACTGCGCAGAATAATGTACAGTATCACTGTTCTGCGAATCTTTCCTCCCGTAGAACTCTTGCGCAATCGCAAGTTGACTCAATAACACGAAGTAGTATAAGGAGATCCAACTCTAATATAAGGATACTTCCCATTTTTCCGTGCCCACTTCCTATAGCATACCAGGTAAACTATTGTAGCGCCTCTCGTGTGAAAATTTGAAACTATTGTGTTTTACAATGTCTGCCTCCTTTCGTCGTCTGCTAAGTATCACATTGCGGTCACAGCTGCCTCAGGATAAACAACGTAATTTAACAAATTTTTTAAATATCAAACTTCAGTGTCTACACGGAGAGGAGTTAACCGCGACCGTTACTGCCAAGTCCGCTGCCGTCGCGCAGAACTTGCGAGTGGGAGGGAGGCAGAAGCTGTTGCTGCGCTCGCATAAACCATTGCGGGCGAACCTCAACCGTTCTGGAGCGTGACCGTAATACGCAGCGTAGCTATAGTTACTCCACTCGCAGTGATAGGTACGGTTTACTCCGCAAGCATTACTGCGCGCACCGTTTTTTTCGATGTGGGTAAACCTGGAACTACCACTTTTCCCAGAAAACGTAAGACCTTTGCCATAATTAAGGGCTCATTGAAGGCTCACTTGGTAGCCAAAAGCCAGATTTTGGGCTCTGCCACTTACACGCTTAACTCACAAACTAACAAACAATGACTCGAAAATATAATAAATTTCGACGTTTGTGACAGCGAGACAAAAACATTCGAGTACGCGCGACGACGATCAACTGATATCGTTAGACTTCAGACTGTCCAATCCCATTACGGTGGTAACCACAACGGCTCGGGAATCTGGCAGTAACTGTTACTGCGACGGAGGCAACAGTCGCTGCAGAATCTTTTACGGTGGCGCGCAGTGACTATCACGGTGTAGGAGTAATATTTCCGTCATCAACCGTCACCGTCGCTGCTCAGCCACAACATGATTTTTCTGCAGAACTCTTGTGGTCGGCGCAGCAACGGTTACGCTGAAAAATGCACCCGCTCTGGTTTACTTCTCTCAGTGTAACTTCAGTATTTGAATTGTCGTTACTGTAAATTTCAAATAACGCGTCATGAATTTCGCCTATTTGGTACCTTAGAGGTTTCACAGCATCAGTCCTACTTCCCCATCTAGTTCCGCTTAAAGGTTTTAAAGTAAGTTGAGTGCAGTGTTTTATTAAAATTGCCCAGCGTTTGCTTGATCCGGCAAAAAAATTTTATAATTCTTGTACAATTGAGAAAAAGCCAAACATATCAACAGACTGTTTAACAGAGTCGTTCACTACTAAATTCAAACTGTGAGGATTACATGGAACAAAAGAAGCACGCGGATTTATATCCTTGATTCTTTTTTGTACGCCTGCGTTTTTTCCTGCCATATTAGGACCATTGTCATATGATTGACCTCTAATATTACTTATCTGCAGACCCAAACCCTCTAACGTGCCTACAAGGAACTCGGCCAATCCCTCCCCAGTAGTATTTCCTACGGAAGCAAAGCCTGGAAATCTTTCTTTAATTTCAACAGGTCCATTCGATGGATATGAAACAAAACGAATTACAATAGAAGCTTGTTCAGTGTGACTTTTGTCAGGAGTACAGTCAAGTATCACCGAATAATACTTAGCTAATATACATTTTTCTACAATTTGATTCTTAACTGAAACACCTAACATTTCAATAAGTTCATTTTGAATATTTTTACCGAGATAATGTGCTTGAACTTTCTTTCCATTTTCAGTTTGAATTTGTATTCTCCTTAAATGTTCAGCTATACTGTCATCAAACTTGGCAACCATTTCAATTAATTTAAAAAAATTTCCATTATTTGGCTTGTACAACTTATCAAGTTTTCCTTGAAATGCTAAACATTGTTTACCAAGATATTTTACGAGTTCAACTATCCAATTTAAAACCTTATACCAGTGTCGTTCCTCAGAATCTAAAAATCGTTGATATGAGGCATCAATCGTTTTATTAGCTTTCAAATTTGAGGACAAATTTGTCCATTCTTGAAAGTTATTAATGTGAATACTGCTTGTTTCATGTCGATCTAAGGCTCTGGAAATATTTTTCCAGTCAGGAAAACCATTTCCTTTAAGACTGATACCGGTATTATTAAATAATTTACATGGAAAGCAAAACAACGAGTTTGTTTTTGTCGAATAAATTAACCAGTCTCTGTTAACTTCTTCGCCGTTCGGTAAAATTCGCTTATAATGTGAAGTTGGAACGTGGAAGAATTCTTTCGTTATATACTTTTATTTTATTTTACTACCGAAAAATTCTTTAGCGTGAAGAATACTTCGTATTAAAAATTGTCATATCTTAATTATTTAATTTCGATGCACCGTTCGCGAGTAATCAATTTTTGAAAAAAATGATCAAGAACTTTGATTGTTAATAACTCTTTAAAAAATAAGTTTTTCGCAACAATATTTTAGGGGAGTTTATCGATATAAAAATGAATCGAAAACTGTATAAATTGATTGAAAATACAACTATCGATTTAAAAGTGGCACGCTTGAGATATTTTTATCCAAAAGATAATAAAATGTTGCGACTAATAAAATCAATTTGAAGGCAAAATGTCAATTTAATAAACAGATATTGCACACAAAAATCAAATTTCGATGTTTACGGAAAATAGGAATAACTTTGGAAACAATGAACATTTCTTTAAATTTACTTGGCTCATTTCAAAGGTAAGTGTCCATAGCATTTTTCTGAATTTTACAAATATTTTTAGAATTTTTCCGATAGATGCAGCCTTAGGTTAAAACTTGGTGCAAAAAAGTAGCAAAATTTTGAAAACGTATAAATTTTACATAGATTGTAAAACTTCATTATTTATCATATCCAAATAAATTTTAATAATATTCATAAAAATATTATCGTCTGAAACTTTGATACTTTTTGCACCAAGTTTGGTGTTATTATGAGAAAAAAATGGTCAAGTTTACATTATAAATATAAAGGAACTTTAGCAACATCTTTAAAAATTGCCTATGTGAGTTCCAACTTTTGAAAATGGTATCTGAGTGTAAAGATAAAATCATTATAATTCGCTTGAAAACATACCTTATTTTCATGTTCCTGGACTTGCTCAACAGCTTCTGCAACTTCATCACTTACAGCCAGAGCAATCACTTGTGTATCATCACTTTTTTTTAAATATTTAAATAATGAACAATTTTTTTTGTTTTCTTCATCGCGTTCAGCTTTTCGCTTGCGATATTGAGCACCTGAGAGGCGTTTCGCTTTGCGATCAGCCATCTCAAAATAAGCAAACTTTTCTCTCACACGATGTGAACTTCAGAAAAACTTTGTTCTTAATGAACAAGTGCTTCAATTTATAAGCACTTAGACTTGTAGGTCTGTTTTCTCGAACCATGGAGGGGGGATTGCTTTTCCTCTATCTTTCCGAGGGTAACTTTCCACGGGGGTCCAGCTAACTGTTGGCACCGCAATTATGTTTCGCTTGCCAACAGCCCTTATCCATAAGAAACTACTGCTTTGCTGATACCTGCACTAAGTACCACTAATTGTATTGCTCTAGCATCATTACAGTTTGAGAGGTGGATTCACTTTATTCTCGATGCCTGCACTTGCTAAATTAGTTCTATTGTCATTAAATCTAGACCTTAGACTTTCCTAGAATCTAATTTGAGAAACTTAAGAATTCTTATTGTTGTCAAAATATTAAATGTACTCATCTCGTTCAGATTTTAGACATCCCTAGAATCTAATTGAACAAAACTTAAAAATTCTTATTCCTGTCATTAAGTATATGAAAAATATTCCTTAAGCGGCCGCCCCTCGCCCTTTGCGCCCGGAGGCGGCCGCCTACTCTGCCTCCGCCTGTAGCGGCCCCTGGTTGGACCCGATGTTAAAGGGTTCTTCAAGGGACCGAGCACGGACCCGGACCCTTGAAAATTTGAAAGTTTTGGACCCGGACTTGGGCCCTTAGAAACATAAAGTGTGCGGGTCAGGACCCGTACCCTTAAGATTTTGAAAGGTTCGGGTCCGGAAGGACCCAGCACGAACCCGGACCCTAAGGAACCCTTCAAACTTCGGTCCAACCTAAAAGGTTCTGTTTCCTGCAACTTAAGCTAGTGGACGTTTCCAGCTTTAAAAATAATTTTTTGCTTTATAAAATGAATCACCCTAATGTAGACCCTATATGGGCGATTTGCAAATAGATATCAATTTTTGTTTCCGAGATGTGAGTAAACTGAAGTACTAAATTATGCCATAATTGTCATCAGTTTTCTTAGATATATATGTACCAGGATGTACTTTATAATTTCGGTAAGCTGTTTGGTCTAGACTTTTGATTTTTCCACTAATTCGTGTCTAAATTATTTTTTTACTTAAAGTATTATACCATTAAGTCATTTCCCTTTCGGGGTGGGCGTGACTTGCTTGGTTGGAGAGTAGTGAAATAGATATATAGGTATGAGGTAGATCGGTTTATGGGTATAGGGTAGATGGGTATATAGGTGTTAGGTACATTATTGTAAAGGTTTAAAACTGGATTCGGCAGGCTTGCCGGGTCAGAATAATTATAATTTTTTTTAAATATACAAAAGTTATCTGCACATTCTAAAAAAATTTTGAAAATTTTTCTCAACATTTTTTTTGAAAATTTTGTTTGAAAATTTGTTAGGATTTTTTTTTGTTTTTGTTCGAAATTTGTTGCATTTTTTAAAATTTCTTTGAGACTTTTTTTGAAATTTTTTAGATTTTTTAAATTTATTGAAAATTTGTTTAAATAATTATTTGCAAATTTGATTTTTACAATTTAAACTTATCTCCTTGACGTGAATTTGTAAGAGAAGAGTTCTTCGTAAAAAAATATCTATGAACCTTTTACCACCGAATGCAAAAAAGATTTCGGAGTTGTTAAAAGGTTTCAGAATCGTTAGCTTCGGAGTTGTTATTTGCAATTTTATAGTGATATAAAACATAACATTTAAAAAAAATAATTCCAACTTTGGGAAAGTGTTTTGCTCCATCAGCCCTCTGAATTTTATGGACATTTTTTAAAAAAAAAAAAAAAAAAAAATTATTTTGGTTTTGTAACTTTTTTTTTTGGGAAGCCTTCGGAGTTGTTATTCAGGTTAACCGATAGTTTTTTCCGTGTTCTCAGACGACTTACGAGGATTTAATCAATTTTGGGATTCTGTAAACGTCATGTGTTTTTGAAATTTGATAAAAAGTACCTTTTTTAATAATTATAATCGATTGCAATACGAATATATATAATAATTTATAATAATATATATAATTAATATAAATACGAATTATCACCTTAAATTCGTTGAAAGTATAGAGGCTTCGGAGTTGTTAACAAACCGAGGGACAGACATATAAGCACGATTCTTTCAGTCAGTATCCATAATCTCTAACATGTTAGTATTGAAATTCGAACTGCATCATGTATTTAAAAAAAGTGCCCAAGGGTAAAAACTGACTACTTAATTACAAAAATGGTATGACCAACTGTAATTTTTTTGTACTTTTTCTGTATGGACTAATAAAGTAGGCCACCATGTGTGTTGTTATATCCTTAGTTTTTAGTAGGTTAAAAATGTTATAGGATCATCGAATAAACATCAAGGGACATACAAATTGAAATCTATTTGAAAATCACCCATATGTGACTACAAATTTAGATAAAAATTAACACTATACTTAAGGATTCAAATACTTATATGTAATTACATTGTCAAATTTTTTTCTTAAAGAAAAAAAAACGTTTTACCTTTTCTTCCTGAAATAACAACATATTGATTGTACATCCTAATTGATTTTAAATGGATTCAGTCAACAGATTTTTACAAAAATCTTCTGAACATTTAACAAAACGATTTCTTACATTTTGCTCATTTCTAGTTTTTTTAACTGAGGATTTTTACACCGTGCACGGAAAAAAGTACACTGTAAGATGTACAATCTCAAACAGTAAAGCTGAGGTTTAAAGCGTACCCACTGTGAAATGAGCAGTTTTCACAGTATTGAATGCAGTGTGAACCAGTAATCTGAAAGTATACTGGTCGAAATACCACTTGTAGCAACACATAAATCAGCTATTACAATTTGGAATTGTAGAGTCGAATAGCACTGGTTAGCGCTGTTTAAATTACTGCTCCCCATTGTAAGGTTTCACTTATAAGCTGGCAGACGTTACGTTTTTCAATTGTGAATTAAAAATTGTGAATTATACAATTTACAAATGGTAAGATATCCTCTTTCATAATGCGATGGTTAGTGGGCTACAAAGTAGATAGTGCAGTTTGAAATAGTAATCCGGTATACCAATATGGGATCTCACCCCGTACCAATTTCGCAGTGTGAAATTGTAACATTTCCTTTTACGTACTGCGTCAAGTGCTAACTGAGATTGTGAGAGGTACAGTGTGAACTGAAGAGAAGGATGTTACTGGGCGAGATTGTAATATCTCCACTTTCAAATAGTGTTATTCGCTGAGCGAGATTTGTTTTACTTCTTACAATATTAAGTTTATTTTTATAATTAATTATTAATCAGTAATTATTTTTCGAACTAAAAAATAAAAGGTGTATTGAGATTATAATTAACTCCATATTTGCCTTACTAAGGAAAAGCTTACGTAAGTGGCATCGCCGTTTAGGTCGAATTTAACATTTTCATGATTATTAGTCAAACTCCAGTTCAATTTCAGTTTTTGGTTATGTTATTAAACTAAAAATAAAATATATACATTTTGTCGAATTTTTTCGTCTATAGACAGACCGCCCACTGACATTTTACAAAATGAAATAAATTGTCGGAAACTATTTCATAATGTTTTCTCTTTTATCATAATATTATATGAGATAATTATTATAAATAAACATTACGAATAATTCTACTTTATACTTCAATACTGTTTATTTGTTTTCTACAAAATTTTCAGAATTTAAAAATATTCGGAAAATTTATATATGAAAAATACTTTTTTTAAATTATTTCTGCTATTCCATTTTCTGCGTATGATATTTTTAACTTCTTATAACACTTAAAATGATTAGGATCGTGCTTGATTAAGCCACCCAGGTTCAAATATTATATTTGGAAGAATTTTTTTTTAGTAGAATAATGCATTGTTTTCGACATATCATTTTTTGAAATAATAATTTTAAAATAATCTGTAATAACATTTTAGTTCAAATTAATTTCCAATTTTTACGTTGTAATAATTTTTTCAACCTGTTCACATTGATATTTGTAAAAATTACTACCATTTCATGAAAAAAAAATATTCTCTCATTTTTTTCAGATTTTCAACAACAATAAAATCTACCATACTACTGTAATATCGCGGTCTTTAACATTAATCCTCGGAACGGAATATATTTTTTGTTTGTTTTAAATCGTTTTTAATCTAATTCAGCATCCCCATTAGAGTGGCTCAAGAATGCACGGCAAAATTTTTTTCATGCTAGTGGGCAACGATTCCCCCGATTTTGTTCCCAATCCGAAAAAAGAAAATGCCTAAGTTTTTTATTTTTTTATTTTAACTGCTGCGGTTTTGACTTGCAGTTTCCCATGTAAAATGCATGGGGAAAAATCACTTTTTTCAGTTTTTGAAATAATTTTTTAGCGTTTGGAAAAATGTGACGAAACGTATAGAGGCTTGTAGAGAATGATTCAGCGAAGAATTTCATGCATCGGGCATATGGGTTTGATTTTCCTAACACACCCCCACGAGTCCCTGAAGACTAACCCTTAAAACGAAAAATATCAATTCTCCTTGAAAACGACCTTTTTGGTACTGCATTCTCGTCTTTTTTTTACCTCAAATTATTTATATTGGTCTAGTGGAATATTTTTTAGCATTTCCTAATTAATTTTCAATCATTTAAATAAATGGAATTTGTATAAATATTTTGTTTGAAAATTCGTTTTTTTCCTAAAAATTATTACTATTGGTCTACTGGAATATTTATTAACAATTAGTTATTAATTTCCAAATATTCAAACACATGGAATTTATTTAAAACTTTGCGAGTTAATTAACAAATGTTGATAAAAATTCCACTGAAGAAATAGTAATAAACTTTAATAAAAAAAATCAAAAGAAAATTATTCAAACAAATTCCATTTCTTTCCATAATACAAAATTAATAAATTATTGTTAATAAATATCCCACTAGTACAATAGTAATAATTTTCAAGAAAAAAACGAAATTTTGAAAAAAAAATTATTTAATCAAATTCAATTTGTTTGAATAATTAAAAAGTCATTAAGCAATGGTAATAATTGCTCCACTAGACCAATACAATTATTTTTAGCTAAAAAAAAGATGAGAATACAGTGCTCAAAGGTCATTTTTATGAAGAATTGTAGGGGTATGTTGGGGGTGTCAAACCCATATGTCCGATAGATGATTCTTTGTTAGATAATTATCTACAAGCTTCTATATTTTCCCGTCAAATTTTTTCAAACCCTAAACAATTATTACAAACCTCAAAAAAGTGATTTTACCCCATGCATTTTACATGGGGAACTTCAAATAAAAAAAAAATTAGGCATTTTCTTTTTTCGGATTTGGAACAAAATGGTAGGAAACGTTGCCCTCTAAAAGAAGTGTTTTTGAGCCACCCTAATCCCCATATCTCATGAGAAAAATTTTATTTTTGCGAAAAATTTAAATTTGAATCACTATTTAACGTTTGTCTCATCTTAAAATAGTGATTTCGATTTTGCATTTGATATATTATTACGATATTTAAACTATCTTTTATTTATATATCAGTTACGTAACTGAATGTTGAGTTTTAAATAAAGTGAGATGATAATAAAGTCAAATTGAAAATTCAAAAATTTCATTCGAAAACATTTTTTCAGCTCTTAATTTTCAATAATACAAAATATGTACTTTTTAAAAATTGTAATTTAATTCATTTTATAATAATACATATAAAATACTAATAATATATTTACTGTGTTCGTTAATACTTCTAAGCAAAATATTTTCTCCAAGCTCGTCACAAAATATTAGATATCATCAGTAAGATATCGATTAAAAAATTTTAAGTAAACATTTATCATCATTTCTTAGCCGGCCACGTTTTTCTCAGAGAAACCGCATGGCCGAGAATTTGTCAGTACAATGTAAGCGGTTCGGTAGCTCACTTGGCTAACGCGTGCG
>CAKNXH010002340.1:0-14934 GCA_932178445.1 Andricus quercusramuli | reverse complement strand
TATCATAGATTATCCAAAATTAATTTTTAAAAATTTCCATAAATTTCAGGAAATTTATGAAAATGTTCCATAAACTTCCGGAAATTTATGGAAAATTTGGGTAATTTATGGTAATTTTACAGGTTTATATGGTAACTTACCATGAAATACCCAAAAATCATTTTTAAAAATTTCCATAAATTTCCGGAAATTTATGAAAAATGTCGGCCATTCATAGTAATTTTACAGGTGAATATGGTCACTTACCCAACATTCATTTTTTAAATTTCCATAAATTTCCATAAATGTCCGGAAATTTATGAAAAATTACGGTAATTTATGGTAATTTTACAGGTATATATGGTAACCTTCCATAAATAACGGAAAAATTCTATTATCTGCAACCAAAATTTCCTCTCAGTTTTTACCGTGAGTGGGCTGATAATCATAAAATGCAAGCTCATAGATGCATAATTTTCATTATCCATCTCTGACGTCACTTTTGAGTCCCTAGGAAGTAAAAAGTAGAGCTTTAGCCCCGCTTCATAGGCGTTGAAAAGGCTGAAATCATGCATGTGTCATAAAAAAATAATTTGTAATACAATTTTAGTTCAAATTAATTTCCATATTTAAAGCAGTAATAATTTTTTCAACCTTTTCGCATTGATGTTTGTAGAAATCAATACCATTTATTGAAAAAAATTTTGTTCTCATTTTCTTAAGATTTTTAACAAAAATAAAATCTACAATTCTACTGTGATATCGCGATCTTTAATATTCGTTTTTCGGAACCGATTTTTTTTGTATTAAACAGTTTTTATTCTAATTCAGCATCCCCATATCTCATGAGACAAATTTTATTCTTGCGAAAAATTTAAATTTGAATCACTATACAATGTTTGTTTCATCTTAAAATAGTGATTTCAATTTTGCATTTGATATATTATTACAATGTTTAAACTATTTTTTTATTCATACACATATCAGTTTAAATTAATGTTACGTTTCAAATGAAGTGAGATGATAATAAAGTAAAATTAAAAATTCCAAAGATTTCATTCGAAATCATTTTTTCAAGTCTTGATTTACAAAAATACAAAATATGTAGTTTTTAAAAATGTTAATTTTAATCATTTTAAAATAATACATATAAATTACTAATAATATATTTACTGTGTGAGTTGATACTTTTAAGCAAAATATTTTTCCCTAGCTCGTTACAATTAATTAGATATCGCCTCTAAGAGATTAATTAAAAAAATTGTAAGTAGAGATTTATTTTCTTAGCTGGCCACGTTTTTCTCAGAGAAACCGCTTGATCGAGACTTTGTCAGAAAAATCTAAGCGGTTCCGTAGTTCACTTGACTAAGGCGTGCGCTATATTTAGGTTTTAGGACAGGTTTTAGGTAGGCAGGTAGGGTTCGATTCCCCAGCGGGGGCGATTTTTCAAAGCGTTTGAGCGTGCGATCATATGTGTGAGACTCTATGCGTGCGATTGTGTAAGAATAATCGTTAATTACGTGCAGTAATCATATATAACATAATTTTTTTCCTCCTCAAATCGATCGACATTTTACATCATTTTTGTTTTGTATAGAATGCGTGCAGTGCATATATACATATACGCAAACGCGTCACGATGCGAAATCGGCAAAGTTACTCTTCACAGAAGGAAAGCTTACTACACGAAATAGTAACTTCTTCTCGCTGAGTATTGATGGTTACCAAGTGGTGCAGTGCATCCTACTATTTGAAATTGTTCATCCTACTCTTTTAAAGAGTCAGTTTTGCATACCTGAACAAAAAATAGTAATTTTAACAAAATTCACGACGAAAAGCTGCGGTTCAATTTAAAATAGTTAGAACTAGTGTTTTCGAGAGTTCTTCTAACTATCCACTTTTTTCCGTGAATGGGATTGGACGGTCTGGAGTCTAACGATATCAGCTGATCGTCGTCGCGCGTACTCGAATGTTTTTGTGTCGCTGTCACAAACGTCGAAATTTATTATATTGATTTTGGTGGCCTTAGAGAGCCTAAAATGAGCCTTCAATTCTTATGTACTCACTTTTATGATTAGTGGATATTTATTTTTTAGGGTACTTTTTTCGTAATAGGGGTTTTTTTCGGAAATCTACGCTGGAGGTCATGCAAGAGCCTTAAATGAGCCTACAATTTCGATGTATCCACTTTTATTATTAGTGCATATTTAGTGCAATCATCAGCACTTTTGTGTAAGGGGTAGTTTTTCTATGTTAAGGGTAGGTTTTGGAATATTGATTTTGGTGGCGTTGGACAGCCTAACATGGGCCTTGAATTCTTATGTACTCACTCTTACGATTAGTGGATATTTATTTTTTGGGGTACTTTTTTGTGATAGGGGTTGTTTTTGAAAAACTGCGCCGGAGGTCATGCAAGAGCCTTAAATAAGCCCGCAATTCCTGTGAAAAGAAAAAAATTTATAAAAGCAATATTTCTGCCATGGTACTGCTAGCCTGACGTAAAGCTGAGAGTACCGTGCGTTTAAAAAAAAATACAGAGCCCAAAATTTGATTTTTGGCTATTGAATGAGCCTTCAATGAGCCCTTAATTGTGGCAAAGGTCTTACTTTTTTTGGACAAAGTGGTACTTCCAGGTTTACCCACATAGAAAAAAAACGGTGCGCGCAGTAATGCTTGTGGAGTAAACCGTACCTATCACTGCGAGTGAAGTAACTATAGCTGCACTGCGTATTACGGTCACGCGCCGGAACGGTTGAGGTTCGCCCGCAATGGTTCATACGAGCGCAGCAACAGCTCCTGCCTCCCTCCCACTCGCAAGTTCTGCGCGACGGCAGCGGACTTGGCAGTAACGGTCGCGGTTAACTCCTCTCCGTGTAATTTCAACTTAAGCATGATTTTCGTTCTGACCGAGGGGTTTACAACTCGTTACGTCAGGTGTACAAATGTAATGAAATCTCCGGAAGTCTCCTGAAATATCTGAATTCACGTGAAGTCACTTGAAACTACCTGAACTCATTTGAAGTCACTTGAATTCTCCTGAAGTCACTTGAAATCCCCTGAAATATCTGAAGTCATTTGAATTCACATGAAATCACGTGAATTCATTTGAAGTCACTTAAAATCTCCTGAAATGTCAGAAGTCGTTTGAATTCACATTAAGTCACGTGAATTCACTTGAAATCTCCTGACGTCAGTGAAACCTTCTGAAGTCATTGAAATATCCTGAAATATCTTGAAGTCAGACGTAGGTGTGCACCCAATAGGTTGAGTTGTCAACCCCTCGGTTCTGAACTTCTACTTGAATTGAGCGTCTCCGAACGTAAACACCAGGGCCATGTCGCTATGTTGCGCAACGTGACGCAGTTATCCAGCTAGGCCGTTAGGGTACTGCGCTTTAGCGCTATGCTACTGGACCAAAACGCGGAAAACGAAACCACAGAAACATTTTTTTTTCAGATCTCGGAGGTTCTTGATTATTTTGAGGCTGTATACATCCCATATTATTGAGCAACACAAATTTCAACGCAAAATCCGTTGTTTGCTTCGAAAATTCACGTTTGCTCCTTTGTTGCCTTTTGATGGATAAACATGGACAAAAATACAACGCAGCACAAAAAAGTACATTGTATTCAATGATTGTTATTTTCTTCGTGCTATTCGCTTTTCTCAGATAAAATTAGATACATCCAAAGTAACTAAATAAAATATTTTAGGGTAGGATATGTAATAAGCATTTACAATGAAAAAGACTTCGACCACTTTTTCTAATGTAACGTAACAGTCCAAAATCCGAAAAAGTCTTTTGGCGCAAAATCTATCACGCTAACGAAAGGGAAAGTCCTCATTCTTGTCATGCACTTGTAGCCGATTTTTCGATTACTATTGAAAATAAGCAGTGTTCTCATTAACGTCTGTGTTTAGGACCAAAAATAATAAGTAACGCAACAGTGTTTTTTCTTCGATAATCAATACATCATAACTATGATGCTTTTCTAACCTCAAACATATTTTTAATGTTTAGAAAAAGCTAAACAACGGAAATATGTTTTAGGTTAGAAAATCATCATAGTTGTGATATATTGATTTTCGAGACAAGAACACTGTTATGTTACACATTATTACAGACCCTAAACACAGACGTTAATGTAAACACTGTACTTGAATGCATAATCGCAAGACTACTTAATTGGTGTTATCCATTGAAAAATTAAACAATTAAAGCCTTTTTTATTCTCAATTCTACTTTTCATGCCACTGTCTGTCGCACATTTAACGTAACAGTCTTTTCGTGTAACGTAACAATCCGTACATTTTTCCTTTTATAAAACTCAAAAAAAATTGTCCAGCGTAACTCAAATTAAATTCATCACTTTCATTCAAAAGCTTGAAAATTATGCACTAGACGTTGAAAATAGCCCGCCAGAAGAGCAGACTTTTTTGATAATGTAAGGAACCTTCAAAACCTACTTCTAAAATTATGTAACGTAATAGTTCACGTTTAGACATTTATAACTTCTAAGTAACAAGGCATACAACAATTTTTATGATTATAAAAAATGTCGAATTTCACGTTTTTTTGGAGAAATTTACGTTAAAATATGCGAATAAATGTAACGTAGCAGTCTGCGTTTTTGACCACTGTTTTGTCATGCATGAGAGGCCACGGCACATCCCCCGCGGCGCCTCTCATCCGAAACAACGTCGTGGCGTAATTCATGAAGCACATAAATCGAAGTTCCTAACATTGGAATTGAAGTATACAACCAAAATTATAGGAAACTAGAACTTTGGTCTATGAAAAATATCATTTGTTCTTTCGTATGTTTTTTCTTCTTCCCCGAGTAAAAATCATAAGTATGGGAGTGATCAATCATTGACTTCCCAAAGTATAAAAAATGTATGGTAAATGAGACGATCCCATACTTCAAGTATATTGAAATAGTATAGATAAAGTATATCTAAAGTATAGCTGAAGTATGGCTGAAGTATATCTAAAGTATAGCTAAAGTATATACTATGTCAATTTAGGGCCCCTAGGAAAATCAAGTCTAGGAAGCCAGCAGAGTGCCTTTTTTCATGGGATCGTTCTCGTCTTTACTCATTGAGCTACCATTTTCTTTCTTCTCTGACTTCTTGAACGTCAAAGCCAGAGGATTTGAATTTTCTCGCCGATAGCAGCCTGGGTTTCTAAGTGTCGAAAATGGGTTTCCTTGCATAGAAATGCCTAACTGTTGACTTTCAAGTGATTCATTTTGCACTTTAGATTAAAATTATTGAATTTTAAAAACCGGCATGAACATTTATTTTTAAGGGGTTAGTTTCAAGATCCTAATTTGACAGTCCTTCAATGTTTAAACGAAGTTTGGAATTTTCTAATTTTTAACACTTTAAGTTTGAATTCATTAATTTCGAAAGTTTCCAATCAGATAGCATATAATTCTTAAAGTTTTTAGAATAATTAAACTCTAAAGATTCGCAATATTGAAAATTCTCTAATTTTTAGCGGTGAAAATATCAGTAATTTTTAAATCGAAGTGTCTTTTTTGTAAGAAAATCTATATAATCAATGTGAATGCCGCTTAGTTCTACAAAATACCTATGATACTTATCAATAATCTTTATCATCTTCGAAATTTCCATAATTTCAATTCGAAATTAAAGTTTGGAATGCGCAATTAATTTTAAAACACTTTAATTTTTGTTGCCTTGGGGCTAAAGTTCTTTTCATTCAAAAGCTTGAATTTTAAAATGTTTATCTTGGAATTTCTCAATTTTTGGATGTTCCAAGCATTAAATTTCAAACAACGTTGTAGCTTAGAATTTAAATATTAAAACATGAATTTTTCACGATTAGATCTTAAAAAATTGCAAATTTTCATATTATCAATTTCATGATATTATCTGGTTTTTCAAATTCTTTGAAATCGTAGAATATAAAATTGAAAGACTTGATAGTTGCTCAATTTTCATTTAAAAGGATTTGTAATTGAACGATATTGAACTAAATACCTCCAGAATGAACTAAAACTATAAGAAATTATGAAAATAAGTTGTTAAATTCAAGTGAGAAGATTTTACAACTTTAAGGCATTAAAAATTAAATTATTTTTAAAAATATTTCAAAACATTACACATTTCAACCGTAACTTATAAAGAAATAATTTTGAATTGAATGGCTTGAAATTTGTTGTTTTTTTCGTAAAAAAATTACTTTTTCATCATACCTCAATCGAAAATTCGACTTTCGATGCCTGTGAAGCGGGTCGAAAATCAAATTTTCAACCCTAGGGAAGAAAGTGACAGACAAATGTAAATGGCGGTGTTTCACACCATTTACATTGCCGCCATTTACATCGATCTGTCACTTTCTTCCCTAGGGTTGAAAATTCGATTGTCGATCCGCTTCACAGGCATCTAAAGGCGAATTTTCGATTATCGACATGATGAAAATGTATGCATGACTCGGGCTGAGGCAACGGTTTCACTCGTATGATATCAGCGCCCTCGCTTCGTTCGGGCAGCTAACTTCACGCTCGTGACATCGTTGCCTTTCGACCCTCGTCACGCAATATACTATGTATGTAATTGGATTTAGAAATTCCAATCTGATTCACTTATGTTCGTAATTTCGTTACGGATTTGTAGTGAACAACAGGACTTTAAGGTCGTGACGGGACGCACATTCGCATTTCCAATTGACAATGAAAGATACCATAAAGTCAAAAAAGTCTACATACACGAGAGGTATGATCCTTCCGAAATATACAATGACATCGCTCTTCTGGAGGTAAATATGTTGTTTTTTTGTATATGTCGTGTTCAAGTTATTGATAATATAAATATGGAACACCACGATTAAATATAATAATCTACGTCTTGATTCATTCACTCGTCTCAGAACAGTCAAGACTGAAGATTCCATGTTTAATTTTTAACGCTAAAAGTTCACGGAAAATCCTGGGGTATGACTTTGATCTTGAAGTTGAATACAAGTGATTTACAGCAGAGTGATACGCATTTGATTGAAATGATCCGTATTTAGTAGGGGAGACCGGGGAGAGATGAGCATACGGAGTGAAATAAGACACTGAATTTTCTCTCAAAATATGTGATTTTTATTGCTGTACTTTTCAGAAATAACAAGAATAATAATATTGAATTTCTGGGCGGAAGAAAAAAATTATATAAATAAATAAATCAGAAATACAAATGATTATATTTCAACACCTGTACGCGCGCTACAGATTGTTATTTGAACTTAGAATATTTTTATCGATCGGTACCGTTATGCAAAAAATTACCGGTACCGACAACAACATTCATTGGAAGAATCTGAAAGAATTTAAGACAATTTTTTGTTTATCAAAAATTTTATAAAAACTTTGAATTATTTTAAAAGGTATTTCAAAGTTTTAGAAATTCTGAAAAGATGATAGAATAATTTAAATCTTAAGAATATTCCAAAACAATGTTGACAAAATGTAGATTTTTGAAGATGATGAAAAAAAATTCAGAAGCTTTTTATGAATTTTTAAAGATTTCAAGGGAATAAACACATTTTTCTAAGATTCCTGGAATAACTTCAAATGATTTTTTAATTTTGAAAAGTTAATTTTTGAACAACATTTGAAAAGATTTTGAAACCTTAAAAAAATATCTACAAGTTTTTAGAAAAATAAAAAAATATATATAATTTGAAAAGATTTAAAGAAAATGGAAAAATTTAGATTTTTGAAGATTTTGAATAAAATATATAGAAGCTTTTTGAAAATTTCGAAAGATTTCAAGATAATAAAATTTGTCTTCAAGATTCATAGGAAAATTCTGAATGATTTTCCATTTGATAACATTCAGTTTAAGAGAATATTTAAAAACATTTCAAAAGATTTTCGAAATTGTCAAAAAAGAATATGGAAAATTGTAAGGTAATTTTTTTAGTTTTGAAATCTTTTTCAAAGAATTTAGAAGAGATTCGAATCATTTTAGAACGTATATAGAAGTTTTGCAAAAATTGGTAAAATAATTGAAAAAATTTTTAGATTAGGAAAAATTGAAAACAAAATGTAGATTTTTTAAGATTTCCGAACAAAAAGTGCAGACGCTTTTCAAGAATAATTATGAAAGGTTTCAAGATAATGACACAAATATTTTTTGAAGATTTCTGGGAAAATGTAAAGTAATTTTTTATTTTGAAAAATCAATTTTAACAGAATAGTTTGAAAGATTTTAAAACAATTCAAAAGATTTCTTCCAAAATTATCAAAAACGAATCTGGAAGATTTCAAGGCAATTTTGTGAATAATTCGAGTCACTTTAACAGATATTCAAGAATTTCAGAAGTTTTAAAGAGAATAAACATGTTTGAAAACTTTGAAAGATTTCTGAAAACTCCTAAGCTATTTTTAATGTTCTTTCAAACTTCAACGAGTTCCAAATATGTCTTGAGCTTAACAAATAAACGAATAAACATACAAAATAAACTGTTATTTCATATAAAAAATTATTTCCCACCCAAATCGAAAAACGACATGTGTAGCTCGCGATTGAAGATGCTTGCGTAGTTTAGCAAAAAAGGATGCTTAATATTAAATAAACGTAAAAGTCTAAATTTTTTTTTTAATTTCTCCTTATGTTATTCTTCTTCTAAATTATTAATCTGAAAAAATTAGACTTTTTGAGAATATATGTTTACAGTTTTAACTTTATATTGATTAGCAACCTGGGTTGGAGCAGTTTTGCGAAACGAACGTGTCATTTAAATACACACGAGAATTCTAAATCAATCGAAGAAATCGATACCCCCTACTTCGCATTACTCCTTTCCTCACCGAGAAAGTCACGCCTACCCTGAAAGGGAAATGACTTAATGGTATAATAATAGTGATAATAATAATTTAAAAAAAACCGAAGGTGTTCTCGCGTTGTCGTCGCGGTAGGGCTTGAGCTTCCCTCTAATGAATTTGACGGCTATGTTGGCCGTAGCATTGCTACTGACAGGGTTTCCCATGCCAGACAGGCAGAGAACGGTAAGGAAACTGACTAAAAGGAACACAAAACCCATAAATGGAGAGTATTTTAGAAATTTTGAAACGCTTGTCGCTACCCAAGGATCGTCGGGGCGCCCCTGGAGCCACCGTTGGTGGCCACAGCATGCGGGATGGTGGTGATGGTGAGCTGCGAGATGGTCAGGCAGATCTCACTAATCAAACAGCTGGCCAGCAAGAACATCTGCGACATACGGTAAGCAGTGAAACATCAACTGTGTCTGCTGAGGATGCTTTGGCTAGCTACTTGCAGCCAACCACTTCAACAGAAATACCGTGGGAGAGCATCAATTGGGATACGACAATGAATGAGGAATTGATGCGTCTCTATTATGAAAGTGCAAAGTTTGAAACATCACGCAAAAAAGGACAAAATTTCTTAACGAAATTTGCCGCAAAGTATCCTCAAATAGAGAAAGTCGCATTAAGAGATCTTATCGCTAAGGTGAAGGACATCAGGACTAATCTACTCATCTCAGAAGAGCGAGCAATGGAGATTAAACAGCAGGTTGATTTGGAGTGGAAAAACAATGGCAATGAACAGCAGTTGGAGGAAGCCGCGTCACACGAACAAGCAGTGGCAATTAATGTTCTTCCTCAACCTGTTGATGATCCAGCACCACCACATCTTCCGGAGGTAGATGGCCTAATAAAACTAGTGCCAGAAGCAGAGGTTCAAAAACCAAGGAGGCGATTGAAATGGACATACCACATGAAGAGAGATGTGTGCGCTCTTATTTTTTGGCAGAGAAAAGTGGGCAAAGTGTAAGGAGAGAACATCATCGTCTCTTCTTACCTAAGTACTCAGAACTAGCCACAAGAATAAATGAGCAGAATCTAGCAGATAAAAAACGCTCAATATCTGTAAAAAAATTGCTTTCGGCTGTTGAAATAGCTGCCATCGAAATGGAAGTGGAACAGCAGCTTCCTATTGATGAACTTCCATTGGAAGATGTGGACAACGAGGACTTGATTGCAGCTAAAGGCATAGGTCTAACATCCATCAATTCCTTATCTCTGAGACCGCACGCTCTTATCGCCTTCCCTTCCTCGCTTCGCCTCGCCTCGCTCGCATGTCCCAACTTACTCGCATTGCCTCGCTTGCCAACCTCTGTTCTCTCGGCTAATACCTACTACTTATCTACTATTTACAATATTTACAACTTATTTATATCTACTTCCTCTCCTATTTACAATCTTTCCTTCTCCATTCCTCTCCCTCCTTCCTCCTCCCTCCTTCCTTCTCTTCTTCTCCATCTTACCCAACACTCCCTTCACCCATGCTACTGCCCTTTTTTCCCCCTTTTCATGCATCAATACCTTCATGCATCAATACCCCTATCCATCCAGAATCCCTCCGAAATTCCCTCCCTTCTCTTACCTTGTCTTTGGTCTCTTCATATATCTCCCTCACTCTCTTAATCGGGCCTCTCTCCACTCCCCTATATTCCATCACCTCTCACAACCTCCCCTATCCACCGAAGGAAACGCGCCTTTGAGATCCACAAAAAACGCGTAAACTCTCGTCCCCTTCTTCGCTAATTCTCTATCCACCACGCCTGCGTCTCCGGGAATATTCCTTTCCCTTCGACATCCTTCCGCAGTCTCTCTGCCACCACCATCGCGTATCCTTCTTTTTTTCACTACCTCCTTCAGCCTCTCCCTAACCTCTGGTGTACTATACAGCCATGCTTCGTTCTCTACCCCATCCAGCCCTGCTGCTTTTGACCTTCTCAACTTCCTTATCTGCTTCTCTATCTCCTCGTCATTCTACTCCTCCATCTCTGCCTCCCCCGTTCTTCCACTCTCCCCATTTCTCTTCCTAGAATCTAAGCCTTGGAAAAATTCTGCAAAAAACTCCCTCCACTGCTAACGTCCTATCTTCTGGCTTACCCCCACCCTGCGCTTTCTAAACCTACTTATTATCTTCCAGACTTCCCCCTCTGTCTTAACACTTCTACGTACTCCTCTCTTTTCGCATTACCCTCTTTCCACTTCTTCTACTTCCTCTCCACCTTCCTTTTCATCTTTTTACATTCCCTATCCCACCACGGCTTCACCATTCCTTTCTTCTTCTTTCTAAATACCTTACAGATCAGCCTCTTGCCTATCGAGACTTCTTCCTCGCCTTGTCTTCCGCCACCCTCCCCTCTTATCCACATACTAAATGGCTAATGGTCTGAATCCACCCTCCCCTCTACTGCGAATTTTTCCGTCTCCTCCCATTCTTGCATATTGATGACCACATAGTCTATCACCGACACCCACACCTTACTTACATATGTGTATTCTCCCTCTTCGTCCCCAGTTGCCATACCATTCGCCACTACCCACCCTCTGTCCTCCATCCAGTCCCTTAGAATCTCCCCCTCCTTATTTATTATCTTATCCTTCGATTTCCTTTCGAAGCTCTCCCCTTCCCTGTGAAGGCCCCCTTCCCTCCCCATCCTCGCATCAAAATCTCCACCCAGTACCACCATAACCTCCTCTCTTTCGCCTAGCAAGTCTTCCACCCTTTCGTTAATTCTTTCCGCCCCATCCTTATTGTACACTCTCACAATTATTTGCACTCCCTCGACCTCTTCCTCTCCATGAACTTCTTCCTCTAATCCATCTCTGAACCGCGTTATAATTCTACCACAAGCCCTTCCTTTTTCTTCCTTTTTTCTGCACTGTGACCGCCTCTTGAAGTCTCCAGTTATACCCCCTTGGCAGCTATGGCTCTATTCTATCCCATTCCTTCTTTCCACCCACGTCTCTACTAGTCCAACAACGTCAAATTCCTGGCTATACCTCCAGAACTCCTCATCCTTCTTCTTTATCCCTGCTACGTTTCAGTACAGCACCTTCACTAATCCCCTATCCTGCATTATCCCCACCACCCTACTTCCTAAGAAAAAAATTCCCCTGCATGTCCTTCAACACCTCTTTCTCCTCATCCCACACCCACATTTTGTCGTCTACTTTTATTTCCCGATAACCTACCTTAGCCGATCTCTCTCCACTCCTCTCCCTCCTAGCTCTGTCGTTCAGCATTCTCTGCAAATCCCTTTCCCTTCTCGTTAAATCGTGATCGATGAAAACTCCCTTATCCTTTATCCTAATCTTATTTCGCATTACCCCCACCTTTTCTTCCCAGCTCTCCAACTCTACAACCGCCACTACCTTGTCCTTTCTCCCCTCCAACTTAACTTTCCCCACCCTGCCTTTAACCCACCCTATGCTCTGTATCAGCGCTTCCACACCCTCTCTTTCTTCCCCGCTCTTAATCTTCAACCCTTTTACCACAATATTATTCCTCCTGCCTGCCTTCTCTTCTCTCTCCATTCTCAACTCCATTGCCCTTAACCTTTCCCTATCCGCCCTTCTCACTCCTACGCTCTCCCACTTTCTCTTCTATCATATTTTCTACCCTCTCCCAAATACCTTTAATCTCACTCTCCCCACCTCCGTCTCCTACTTCCCTTTTTCCGTCCTGCCCTCCATCTTCTCAAGCCTTTTTTCCGTCCTTTCCTTCCACACCCCAATTTCCTCTCCCATCTGCTTTATTTTAACTTTTTTTCTTTCCTTTCCCTCTCTAACCCTTCTACCCTCTCCCTCAGCTCTTTCGCCGCCTTTTCCCATTTCTCATCTCTAATTCTCAAGTCCTCCCTCATGCCTTCCATCTGCTCTTTAGTCCCCCTTACCTCCTCCCTCAGCCCCCTGATCTCGCCTATCAGCATGCCGAGAGCATCCTTCGCCACATTTTCCTCCATTTGGGAGGAGAAGGGGGGGGGGTGACCTACTAGTCCCCCCGCTTTTTTTTTAAACGCTCGACGATCTCTCCCTCACCTTCTCTCTTCCTTCGTTCCCACCGTCCCGCTTTCTCCCTCTCCCCGACGCGCCACTAGACACCGAGCCGCGCTGCCCACCTCCCACTCTGCCGCCGGTAACTGGGACCTCTCCATGCAGTACCCTCCGCAACCGACAGATGTCTCTGCAGAATGCTGTCTCTATTGCCGCCAAATTTTCCATTTATTTCACTTTTTTCCTTTTTTCACTTCCTCACATCCCCTGCAGACACCCCTTTCTCTCACTTAACATCCCCCCAAATTTTCGAGCACCACCCTTGACCCTCGAAGGCCCAAGACTCCTGACCACAAATTTCCCCGATTTCTTGCTAACCTAACCTCACTTTCTCAATTTACTTAAATCCAACCTCACCCCTACGCTCCAAATTACTTTTTATCTCCCCAATTCACCCCACACAACCCTACTCACCTCCTCGGCTTCCACCTCCACACTCCACTCACACCTACCACACAAATTCCGTAAAATCCTCTCACCACCTGACACTTAACAGGTTCTCGCTTCCACCACCAACATGCAAGACCAACCACCCTACTATATATACCTTACAAAATTATCTCATCGCATCTATTTGAATCATACTCCCAGACGTTAATTACACGAAGGATTTTCCATTACATCTATTATTCAATTTAAATAAAATTATTTGTTGAAGATTTTACAGAGCATGAATAGGCACGAATAATCATATTTCTCAATCGTGAAAACAATGATATTTTGTCATGATACGCACGTCAAATTACTTTAAACAATCTTTCATGTGTACAAAAACCGTCTCGCCCCAGAGCATGGGGGCAAATGAGATATATGCACAGGTTATAATTGTCATCTTTTTATCGCAATTACTTTTTTGGAGCACTTCGTCTTTCATGAAATTTATTTATGAATGTTCACGGAATGTATAAAATCACTCAAATAATAACTCTGCTCATCTCATCTCGGGTATCCCCTATCAAAATCATTTAACAGTTGAACTAAAACAATGAATTCATCCTTGGGGAGATCTTTGAAAAAAACAACACAGCTGTTGGTTGCTAGTATCGTGCAGTTTGACTCTTACATTTGTTCAATTCTCGAAATTCGACCATTATTAAATTGAAGACTGAATTGAGTTGCAGCACTTTCGACACTTCAGGATTTGCTATATTTGAATTGATTCATTTTTGAAGCTTCTAATTACATAGAAATCATACCAATACCAACGTTTTTAAAATAATTAATATATTATATTTGGTTCCAAATTTCTTCATTTTTGAATGCCCAATCAGGAACGTCACTTCAAAAATGTATAATTTTGGTATGTTAGCCTTGCTGATCAGATAAGAATCATTTGAAATATACAGTTTTAATGATTTTTTTAGAATTACTAAATATTTACGTACATAAAAATATATTCGCCTAATAATATTTGTCGGATATCAATAAATCGTTGAAATGGATGGTATCCGCACAAAAGCTACAAAATATGCTTATTTTTACAAATGAATGATCATAATATGTCCATATTTTAACCTGAAGGTATTTAAAAGGGGAAATCTGAGCTTTTGTCAAACAAACAAAATTTTTAAAAAGGAATTCTTCAATTTTGAAGGTTAAATATTTTTTAAATGATGCATATGCTTAATAGGAAGTGTAGAAAATAGAAACTTTTTAAAACTTGTTTCCAGAATCATTTGAATTTTATGACATTTTATTTTAAACAGTTCAATTTTTTACGTTTCGATTTTCAAGCTGAAGAATAATTTAAATTCAAAACATTCTAGATTGAGCAATTAAGAATTAAGAGATTTAAAAACTAACATTTGCAAATTCAAGTTTTGAAAACTGAATAATTTTAAAGAAGCCTTGGAAACTAAATTCTTTTTAAATTAAGTATTCAAAACTGCAAAAGTTCTGGATGAACTTTTTCGGACGGAGTCTGGATATTAAGACGAATTAAGACGGAGTCTAGATATGCAGGCTGCTAGGTGATGAGTCATCTACAATATAATATAATATGATATAATATGATATGATATGATATATGATATGATATGATATGACATGATATGATATGATATGA
>CAKNXH010002339.1:299702-345481 GCA_932178445.1 Andricus quercusramuli | reverse complement strand
ATATATATATATATATATATATATATATATATATATTTATTTTTATACAGCAATCATTTTTATTAATTTCACACCAGGTCAATTACTACCGGAAGGATTCCAAATTAATAATATTGATTTGACCAACAAATCATTATCATTAACTTCGTTCTGCGTCACTTTATTCTGGAAGAATCCCAATTGATGATATTGGTTGGTCCCATGAAAATCATTTTTAATAATCTCGAACAGTGTCATTTCCTTCCGGAAGGATTCCAATTGATAGGTTTGATTTATCCGATGAATAATTGTTGCTAATTTCTCCCCAGGCTTTTACTTCCTGGAGGGATCCCAAATTAGTAATGGTGATTCGACCAGTAAATCATTGTTAGTTAACTTCGTTTCCCTCTTTCCAAATCAAACTAGTGATAATTTGTTTTGATTGTCGACTGAATTATTTCATCCAAGACCTCCATTCCTTAATACGTCGGGCATCAAAGTTTTCATGTCAAATATACTCAAATCAAAATATATAACTTTATTTTTGTCGCATAATTTCGAAATTTTCGCACAATTATGTATAATTTCATATTTTTTTCAAACAGTACATAAATATGCATCAAAATTTGGCAGCTAAAAATACTCGAAGATGGATTCCATGAAACTTGATTTTCACCTTCCGAGAAATGATGCCGCGTCGCGGGACAGTAAAAACGGTTTCATTCGCACCTAAAAGTTTAGTTTTCAAGCCAAGATGACGACTTTTTTTAGAAAAAGGTGGAATTTTCATTTCAAGAGGAAGATTTTTATATCCAAAAAGATAAGTGATTAACAACAGTTAAATTTTCGATAAAAATGACTTTTTAACAAAATATTTGAATTTTTACCAAGATAATCAAATTTTTAACAAAATAGTGGAATTTTCGACCAAAATGATGATTTTTAATCAATAAAATGATTTTCTAACAAATAAGTTAAACTATCAACCATATAGTAGGAAATTTAAATGAAAAAAAGATTAATTCTTAACGTTCAATGTAACAGCTGATATTCAAACCAACAAAAAATTGTAATTTTGGACTGGAAACAGTTGAATTTAACCACCAAAAGACGAATATCCAACCAAATTGTTGAATCGAAAACCAAAGCAGATTACTTTTTGACAAAAAGAGATGCATTTTTGAGCAAAGAAAGATGTCTCATTCGAGAGAGAAAACAATGCAACTAAACTGTTTAATTTTGAAGGAAAAAAGCTAGTTTTCTAAAGAACAGTTGAATTTTTATCCGAGAATATAAATTTTCACCCAAGCAGTTATTTTTCAACCCAGCAGTAGAATTTTTTATCACAATAATAGAATTTTCAACACAAAAAGGCGACATTTTGACCCGAATATATGAGTTTTCAACTAAAAAGTTGATTTTCTGCCTAACAGTTCAATTTTAGGTAATTTAGTACCAAAAAAGACGAATTTACTACAAAACACATGAATTATCAACCAAATTCTAATCCGAAAATATTTAATTTCTAACACTTTGAAATTGTCCCACTTTTGAAATTTTTATCTGAAATCATTTACCTTCGAGATATCCTAGTTCAATATAAAATTGTTTATTTCGCTTGCTTCGAATTAGAAGTGATACAATTTCAACTCCTTTCTAATGAAACTGTCCGATTGTAAAAATGTCAGTCTGAAATTTTCAAATTTTGAGAGCTTCTAATTAGAAATTTTAAATCATTCAATTTTAAACTTTTTTATTTGGACATGATACAAGATCAATTCCTTTTCATTCAAAATCGATCAATCCATTTGCAAAATATTTCAAATGCTTGCAATTCTAAATTACTAATAATTATTTTGAAATATTTAAAAAGTGTTTGAAAACTGGATATATTATCATATTCAATATTTATTATAGATTTATCTATGATATTTTTATTATATTTATTTTTTATTCTTTATATTATATTTCCAATGGAAATTAAAATTGAGAGACGTGCACTTTGTGCGAATGCGTTTCCTGGTAGTTTTAAATATTTTAATGGGCAATTGACAATAAAGAGGGAGGTTCTGGGCCCAAAGAAAGTTCTTCGTTGGTTAAAGCTTCATTCAAGTCTACCCAAAATTGAGCTTATTTTTTACTTAAAGTTATACTTAAGCCTTTTTTGGTCCTAAAACAAGATCCCCTTAACTTCAAACATGCATCTCTTTCTTAAAATGAAACTTTTCCTTTCTGTTTATTATCAGAGGAAAAAAAAAGAAAAATTAACACTACTTCCAACCCTGATACAAGTAGTTTAATCGTCAGTTTCTTATTCATTTTTTTTCGTAGAATGCGAAAATGATCGGTACAAATTTATACCATAAATCTTTCATATTATCAGAGTATTATCCTTTTTTCCTTTATTTTATAGCATTTTGATGAAGTTTATCTAAGCCTGCAAAAATTCTGTACTAATTGAATTATGAATTGCGTATTTGACTGATGGAATAGTCACATTTAAGTTACTGCTACTCAACATAACGTTAATGTGTGTTATTTTATATTTAGCTCAATGTTTTCGTCAACATTGTAACAACATTTTCATATTTATCTACAGAATTAGTTAAAACTCTTGAGCTGATGAGCACGATACCAATTTCACGATAAGTTAGTTCAGTTTTAACAATTTTGATTCAGAGCGGCAATAGAATATCTTTCGCATAAGAAAAAATCTGCCCGCGACGCGAACACATTTTCATCGCGCGATGCGCGCGCAGCTCGCAAGTTCGGGCGCGCGACTGTTTGTTCTCGCGCTTCGCGCTCGATAATGTATTTACCTTGCGCTACGCACACGGTGTTTTTATTTGCCCAACATTTATACACAGACCTTTTAAAATTAAAGGTCAAAGCATCGACAACCGTAATTTGGTGATTGTGAATTCTCTGTTGTTAAAGCTCCTTCGGTTCTAACGAACACATTCGCATCGCGTATCTCGTGCTTCGCACTCGATTTTGTCCAAAATGGAAACTTTTCTACATTATGTTCAACACTATTATATCAAATGTATACTATATTTATTTCTGTACCTCGGTCTTGTACTGCTTATTCAGATATTGCAAAATAATGTACAGATTTCATTTGCCATGATTACTTTAATATTTGCTCCTTATTATGCACTACTTTTTATTCTCAGCTACCCTGAGAAATCTATCATTTCAATAAATTTATATAATTACAATTCATAATATGTATTTGTTTTGAAACATACGAATTTTCATTGTCACGATTAAAATAAAAATAATAGGTCTTATTGAAAAATGAGCCAAATAAAATTTGTAGAACTTTTTGAGGTGAACAATTTCGCTCCTTAATATTCTTCCTTGTCTCCCATAGTTTGACCGGAAAATGGCATCATCTTATTTTTTTCAAAGTTTTATCATGATTAAAACAAAAAACATACGTCTAATCAAAAAATAGTCAACAGTAAGTTTGTAGATATGTTTGAGCTGAACAATTTTCCTCCTGAAATTTTTTCGTATCTGGCATAGTTTTACTGAAAAATAGGATTTTTCATTTTTGATAACATTTTACACGATTTAAACAAAACTATGCATTTGATCAAAAAAATATCCTGAAGTAGATTTGTTTACCTTTTTTAAATGAACAGTTTTGCTGACCAACATTTTTTTCATCTTGCATATTTTGAGCGTGAAAGTGAATTTTCAATGTTTCATAAAGCTTTTCCGATGGATAAAACCAGAACCGTTGGTCAAAAAAGGCTGGGTAATGAACTCATTCATTCTTTTTAGGATTTAAAAAAGTGTGTCAGAGCACGATCCAATCTGATCAATCTTTCGAAAGCTATCGTGCCTACACGATACTACAAACTACAGACAGACAGAATTTCGTAAAAATTGTTTTTCCTGACTCATGGGGTTTGAAAACGTCGAGATACGGTGAAAAACGACTAAGTCGATTTTTACATGAAACCAATACCTTCTCATTCGGATGAGAATGTAAAAACTACAAAATAAAAATAAAAACTATGTAGACACTCTGGTTTATCTTTATTCAAGGCAAATCATTTTCACAAAGTTGTCTAGAAAATTGCAATTTTCTATGAAAAATTGAAAATGTACAATCTTAAAAAATGTTGTAAATCGAGAATAGAATGCTGTTGAAAAGTAGCGCATGAAGACCCTGAATGTATATCATGTTTACAGTATGTATGTCACGTTTACATTGTCAGAATATGCCCTTCTTATTGTTTCAATAAAGAGATAAGAATGAGACATCACTGCGTTATTTTATCACAGTTTTCTATTTCTTAGTTTTCCATGTTAATAACTTTTTTTTATTATTATATACAATCCTAAGTAATAATTGCTCACACGAAAAAATAGTCTGATACGAAATAATATTATTGTTAACCATATTATTTTAAATTACCATATTGATTCAACATTTAATCGAAGAATAATTTCAATTATTGCTGAGTTAGCTACATTTACACGTGAATTAAATTATTATATCAATAGTGCAATTCTTAAGGTCCTAAATTTTATGAATTTACATGCTTTTTAGCAAGTTTCTATGATTCTTTTATAATAAACAAATTTCTTAATCCTTAATAATATGTTTTGTTAATTAAATACAATCATCATTAATTACAATTAATAAGGTAATAGTTTAAAATCATCTAGGAAGAATAGCTATACATTCCATCAGTCACTTTCAAATTCAACTTGGGGCACCTACAAATTGTTCCTTTGGCAAGAAAACCACCTCTCATTTGTTTCCGAATTTTAAAAAAATATTTAGAGGTCGTTCAAAGCCATTTCAGGGCGAAAATGCTCATTCCTAAATAATTTGACGCTATCAATTGATTATTTATTTCTGATGCGTATGAATTGTGTTCTGTACAATTCAATGTTGCACTCAGATTTTTTCAGATTTTTACAATAACATTCAAGGCTCAAGGCCATTTTAGAGGAAAAACGGCCTTTTTTAATCAAACCGACCCAATTTATTGATTATTCCTTTCTAGCACGCATGAATTTTGTTCTTTACAATTCAATATTGCACTTAGATTTTTTTCAGATTCTGACATTAACACTCTAAGGTCGCTCAAGGTGATATAGGGCAAAAATGAACATTCTTAAATAAATGGACGCTATTTATTGAGAATTCATTCCTGACGCGTATGAATGTTTTATTCTTGACAAGTGAATATTGCACTAAAAATTTGGTCAGAATTTTACAATGAAATTCAATGGTGGCTCAGAGTCATTTTCTTAATAAAATGTTTATTCAATTAAATTTTTTTCAGTTCTTTTTTGAGAAACAGTGTCAATTCATTCATTCCAACAAAAAAATGATTCAAAAGGTTTAATTACTGCGTGTGCTATTACTTTAAGATAATTCAAGGTAATTTTGCGAAAAATGGTCATTCAAAAATTTTTCTTTCTGGTAGTAGTTCTTTTTTTTCCAATTTTGCTCTAAATTAGAAACGGAAAACTTCAAAAACAATAGGATATCACAGCTTTATTAATATATCAACGAGTTTCGTTGTCAAATTTTAGCGCGAAGAATTAATCATCATGTGTGCAGAAGAAGGGGTAATGATTTACCTTTTAGAAAAGAATGAGGAAGACTTAGTTGGCCATAAAATACCATGCAATATGCAAGCGTTAGCACTGTTCGTTCATTATCACAATTCACAAAAGGCTTATTTTTTGCGAAATGACCTTAAATGTCCTTAAAATAATATGACAAACATTTATAAAACAACTTGACTAATTTTTTTTTGCCGAAATGAATAAATTGACACTTCTGCTCTATAGAAAAAATAGCTAGAGAAAATGTCATTGAATCGCCATTTTATTATGAAAATAACCTTGAGCCACTTTTGAATGTCATTGTAAAAATCTGAAAAAATCTGAGAAAATATAAATAGCCTTAATTTGATTAGGAGCGAGCATTTATACCCTAAAATGGCCTTGAGCGACCCCTAAATATTTTTTCAAAATTCTGGAACATATCAGAAGGCATTTTCTTGGAAAGAGGAACAATTTATAGGGGTGCCAAATTTAAGTAATCACCTCTGCCTTTGTACCTTAAGGGGCACTATATCATCGCACTATCTACTATTGTTTTTACACCTTCTGAAATTTATATCCAACTCACAAAATCTTCTCAATTCTCAAACTGCTTCCACCTCTCTATAAAGTTCTGCGAAATGAATCTGCTTTCTGGCTGACTGTTTGAAAACTTCAAAGAAAACGTAATCACGCGGAGGTTCTGGGAACTTCCGTTCCGGATTTGGTATTAGGTTCGTCCAGTCATGTATGCTGACTTTAACCCTGTTTTCATCATTATCAAGCAATGGATATAACCACCCAGTCGACCGTATAATTATTCCAACGATGACCTCATCGACTACACCTACTAAATAAATTATTCCCCTTGGAACCATTGGTTGTATGGTTTGTGTCTGCTTAGAAGAATCTTCGTAAAAACGAACATGAGGTTGATACGGATTAGCAAAAACGGTTTTACTTCTTCGGGAATTTCGGTTAAACAGACGTCTCAGTAGAGTTGATTCTGTAAAAAAAAGTTACGCGTTACAATATCAGTGATAAAGATTGAATCGATATCATGATCTTTCGCAAATTCAAAGCAAAATTACAAAATTTAAAGTAACTAATATTAAATAAACGATCACACATTCAACTTTTCTCTAAATGGTACACAGGTTTATGTTTTGAAATTTGGTAAATGCAACAATGCAGCGATTTTCCTCAATATGATATACTATTTTGAAGTTTAATTGAACGAATTCGAAAAGGACATAAATTTACTGCAATATTAAATGCATTTAATATCATAGATATTATTATATTTACCAACAAAATCTGGAAAGAATGCTACGTTGAGAAGCACAATACAAATTATATTCTTCATTTTCTTTCAATAAATTTATCCACGTATGGTAAATTATTAATCAAAATATTCTGAAAAAGTTTCATTATCTATACGTCTATGTCATTTAGAATGATTTCACGTACTGGTAAGACGGATCGGTGGAGTTCACCTTCAGCTTTTAGACATCTCATCTGGCACATGTTTGTATAAGATAAATCATATACGCACATAGTTTCGGTTGAACAACAAAAGTTTTGAAATGACTTGTTTATCTGTGGAATAGTTCGAAAATATGTGGTTATATTTTTAAATAGATATTCAAATTATAAACGTACTTATCTAGCCAGCATCTATGAAATTAACCAATTACGCAATAATTACGATTTTTTCACCACATTTAGAATTTTAAGTACGGAAGTTGATGTTTTTTCGTTTTAAAATAGGCTGTACGCAGTTACACCCTACTATAAAAAAAATAAATTGATTAGCATTTCGAACTCGAAAGTTCATTGCCTCACTACCCGATTCGGGTAGTGTTTCTAGGTGGATAAATACTACCAGTGTGGGTCCACCACAACCACGACGGGTCAACAACACGCAGTATTCCCCGAACGGTCACCCATCCAAGTACTAACCGCGCCCAACACTGCTTAACTTCAGTGATCTAACGGGAACTGGTGTTTTCAGCGTGGTATCACCGTTGACACCCTACTATATACTATAATTATATACTACTAGTGATAATGACCTCTCCTAGCGATTGTGAGACCTAGTAGTTGGTAAGGAGGCTCAAGCGTGTGGTACGAGTGGGTCGAACGGACCTCAGCCTGAAGGCATATGGATATGGATGAAAGGATCCCTATGAACGGGCTCTTCTGGCATGTATGATTAAAGTCCTCCATTGGTATAAACCATTAAGCCGTTTCCCTTTCGGCGAGCCTCTAGGGGTAGGCGTGACACTACCTGATTCGGGTAGTGTTTCTAGGTGGATAGTTTCTTGTAGTAAATAACTACAAGTGTGGGCTCACCACACCCACGACCACCAACAGCAACGCAGTAGTATTATTCTCGAACGGTCACCCATCCAAGTACTAACCGCGCCCAACACTGCTGAACTTCAGTGATCTAACGGGAACTGGTGTCTCCAGCGTGGTATGGCCGTTGCCATATGTATGGTGGCCTACAAACGGGTATGCATAGTGTCTGACTCGATGTGGCCACCCCCCTAAGCCATGGGTGTAGAGTGATCGTGCCCGTGGCAGTTTGGCACCTAGGGGGTATAAAGGTATCCTAACGGCCTCTCGGGGACACCGGACGACCTCCCCAAGTAAGTAGTCTTATCCCTGCAAGCGGAGCTCTGCAGGGGCGGACTTTTTATTTCCCTAGCTGCTCGTGGGACTAAAATGAATACGCCAAGAAACAAAAACTTGAAGAAAGGAGTAAGGGAGGTGGCGGAGGGGGGCGGGGTTAGGCTCGAAAGGGTCTAACATAACCCTTTCCTTCCAATCTGTCTCTTTAGCTAGCCAAACTCAAGCGGCGGCTGTCCCCCTGAATAAGGCTATGGAAAGAGAGCGGCCAATGAGTCCCATAAAAAGAAGAAGTCCATTAACGGTTTCCTGAAAAAGGAACTGAGGAGGTTAGCGCAGTAGGCTAGTGAAGCACCTGCGAGGGCTGGAACATTGGCAACCAAAACGCCGACAACCAGCATCGAGGCTCAGAAGAGAGGGTTGAGCTCAGAAGACACTCCACCGGAGGGGGGGGGGCTAAGCCTATGAAGAGGCACAAAACAGCCCAGCGACCGGCGAACAGGGAGTTGTCAGGGGCTGGAATGATAGCTGCCTGGAGAAATAACCGCCTGACGGTGGTGGTGGCCGACACGAGCTACCCAGACTCACTGTTCACTGCGGAGCAGTTTGAGCTCTTGAGGGAGGCCACCTGGAGGACGCTCCGAAGAGTGTCTCGTGATCAATGGCCAATATTTCGAGACCTTCTTCTGTAGGGAAGGGGTCTTCGTATTCGTCGCAGCTAGCCCAGCTGACAAAGCTTGGATACATAACGCAGTGGTTGAGACTAGGCCCGGCGAAGGTGCAGACCTAAGAGCAGATGGAATTGAATTACTCCAGAGGATGTTGAAGGCTACGGCGTGGTTTCCAGGTAAAGTGGAAAACCCGTATGTGGTCCTTAAGCGGTTGCAGAAATTCAACCCTTCACTGAAGATAGCGTCCCAGCGAATTGTCAGGCATGACAGGCCTCAGGAAGGAAACACAGCGGAAGGTATCTAACTCCTCCTAGTTGTGTGAATTCCCAATTCCCAGACGAGGGATCTTGCGGTTCTCAACAACAGACTCTTCTACCACTTTCGACAGGTCAACTTCAAGTTTGCCGGACAAGGACAGGAGGAGCCTGTCGGGACACAGAGAGACCGGAAGCAGACCTCAAGTGACTGCTCCAGGCCTAGCCATTATCAAAATTAACTTGCATCACAGCAAAGGCACCCCTGCAGTTCTGCAGAGAGGCATGGCTGCAAGGCATACCGATTTTTTTGCTAATCCAGGAACCTTGGTTAGTTTGAGATACCATAAGGGGATCAGGAGGGGCTGGTTTTCATTACAGGGACTTCAAGGCGGCCAAACGAAGAGCCTGCATACTGGCGAACGTAGTCAACGTTGTCCCGCTGCTAGAGTAATGTTCGAGAGACCTCATGGTGATAGCCACAGATCTTAAAGGAATAGGGAAGCTAGTCATGGGATCGGCCTACTTTCCATATGCCAGCGATACCGACCCTCCAGTGGAGGTACGCACACTAGTGGATTAATGCAAGGTGAGGGGTCTTCCTCTTCTGCTAGAGTTCGATGCTAATTCCCACCATAATTTGTGGGGAAGCACGGATATTACTCCGACGTTTCGTAACTCAGTCAGGGAGGAATTCATCGACATCACTCTCTGGACCGGTAGTTTTTGAGACAATGTGAAGAAGCGAAAAGTCCCGGACGAACCCACTCTCTCAGATCTTGCACAGATACAGTTCGAGTTGGAATCCTTTGAACCCGCGGGCCTCAAGTGAGCCCTAAATCCAACAAGATTGGACTGGAATCAGTTTTCCACGGAACTAAGGATTGCACTCTCGGAGGTGCCCAGGTCAATTAGAGACGTGGACACCCTGGAGATGACAGCCAAGATTCTCACGGAAGAATTCAAATCTACTTACGAAAGTATTTGTCGACTCACAAGATTCCGAAAGGCTGCGGAGAAACACTGGTGAAACGGGAAACTAGAACAGCTTCACAGGGAAACCAGAGAGAGATTTGAACATGCCCGTACTGGCAAAACGGATGAACTATGGACCTCATTTACGACTAATCTGGAGATAAGGGGGCGACACCTCAGAAGCAACCAAAGCCGTCTGTGACTCAGCTAGGTCCGAAACGGTGGCTAGCCAACAAGACTGTTACTTCCTCCAGGGTCAGGTGGGCCTGAAGTCTATCAGTCCTCAGTCTGATGCTGGAATATGTTGCAACCGCATGGAGAGGTACCAGAGTAGTCTTCATTCCGAAAGCAGGCAGGATTGGTCATACTTAATCCAAGGATTTCCGTCCCATCAGCCATACATCCTTCCTACTAAAACAGTGGAAAGACTTGTGGATAGATATATCCGCGACGAGGTCTTGTCAAGTAGGCCACTTCACAAGGAACAACACGCCTATAGGGCTGGTCACTCGACCGAGACGGCCCTATACGGAGCAGTAAATCTAATTGAAGGAAAACTGAAGCAGAAATGTCTCGCGGTTGGAACCTTTATGGATATTTAAAGAGCCTTTAACTAAATCTCCGGAGTTGTGATTAGGGCGACCACGATTTCACATTGTGTGTCTATAGCAGTCGTGGAATGGACCTGGAATACGTTGGCCAACAGAAACCTAAGAACGACGATGGGTAATACCACTTTATTTGGAACCATTGACTCGGGATGTCCACAGGGAGGCGTTTTGTCGCCCCTACTGTGGTGCTTGGTAGTGGATGAACTGCTTCATCTGCTCACGAGTCAGGGCTACTACGTTATAGGCTACGCGGACGATACATTGGTTATCTTGCGCGGCCAGCATCTGGATGTGTTCTTCGGAGTAATGCAGCAAGCACCAGCCATATTGGATCCTTGGTACAAGAAGACTGGATTATCGTTAAATCAGAGTAAGACAGACGCGGTTGTATTCACCAAACGGTATAAGTGGGGAACCACAAAGACACTGAAATTGGGAGGACGATAACTGGAAATCAACGACCGAGCTAAATATTTAGGAGTCATTCTAGATAAGAAGCTGTCATGGAACGAGCAACTGTGAAACAAGGGCAAAAAGCTAGTAGCAACTCCATGGCTCTGTAGGAGAGCCATAGGGAAAAGCTGGGGCTTGAAGCTCCAGAAACAAGGAGAAGGCAGGAGCCGGTGCATGTCGTAGAAGGAGTGGAATAGGCTTCACAATCCCGATAATGTCCTACGCCACAGTTCTACAATCTGAGATTATGGCCATGTTCCAGTGCGACCACAAGGCACGGGAGTATGTCAACAAAAGAAACATCCGTATCTGCTCAGACAGCAGGGCTGCTATAATTGTCCTGAATGTAACAAAGACGACATCGCTACTAGTATGGAAATGCTTTAAATTACTGAACAACCTAGCGATGGAAAACCGAGTGACTCTACTTTGGGTCCCTGGATACAGCAGCTTCAAAGGTAATGAGATATCGAACAGACTAGCAATACTAGCAGCAAACGAAACATTTACTGGACCCGAGCCAGTCGTAGGCATTTCCAGTAGGTTAGTCACTGAAGAAACCAATAGTTGGCTGACCGAGGGACACCAGAATGAGTGGGAATTGAACACTGGCTGCAGGAAGGCCAAAACACTCTTGGGTTTAAAGATAAACCTTAATCGAGCGAAGGAAATACTTAAGCTCGGAAGAAACGAAGTCACAGTCCTAACAGAAATGTATATAGGGCATCGAAACCTCGGATATCACAGACATAAAATAGGGCACGCAGAAAGTCCCCTCTGTCGTATGGAGAGGGCTTTGGGGTCAAGCTAAGGCTCACCAGGGGACGCAACGGGATCATGCAAGCGTCAGCGGCTCTTACGGTCTCAACCCAGAATAATAATAAAATAAAAAATAATAATAACCTTCTAATTTATTAATTTTCTTTTACCACATTGATGATCCTATGTTACCGTTTAGTATTCGCATGATTTTGTCATTAGATTTTTTATCCATCATGTTAGTCTGACATCCTGTAAAATTTTCTTTCCATTTGAAGTTGTCTCAATTGAATGAAAACTCTACACATCGAATTGGAATATAAAATACTCATCATGTTAGATCGAAATAACAATCATTTTGTTCTAGCTTTAGAATTATTCAAAATTAGGTGCAGTGCTTAATTATTTTTCATTATATACTGGAGAATCTTCGAAATGAATGTATTGAAAATTCAAAAATTTCAAATAGCAAATCATTGAAATTGGAAAATTTTCAAATGTAAATCTGCTAAATTGAGGAATTTTTAATTTTGAAAATTTTTTCATCATCATTGATGCAATTTTCAAGCTTTACAGTTATACATTCTGAAATTTTTATGATTCACATAAAATTTCATCAATTTTGTAGATTAAGGATTCAAAAATTTTAATTTTCGACCGCCACAATCGATAAGATCATATTATTATTATTATTATTATACCATTAGGCCAATTCCCTTACAGGGTAGGCGTGACTTGCTTGGCTGGAAAATAGTGAATAGGTATATAGGTATAAAGTAGGTCGGTATATGGGTATAAGGTATATAGGTATATAGGTGTGAGGTATAGATGTTTTAGATTGATCTGGAATTCTCGTGTTATTTATTTAAATGACACGTGCATTCCGCAACAGTGCTCCGACCCAGGTTGCTGATCAATCTCTCTAGCGATCACCCCATAAATGATCACAAATTAGGAAATTTTATTTTCGGATGTTTTGATTGAAGAAATTCACATTTAAACTCGTTAAAATTGAAGAATTTTCAATGGCGAATGTAGAAAATTCCAAAACATTAAATTTTCAATCTCTAAAATTGAAGTTTTCAATTTTGGAAATTAACAATTAAAAATCATGAAAGATTAAAGTTCTGCAATTCAAAATTTTGTGATGTTTATGATTTGTATTTGTTTTAAAAATCAATGAGCCTGCGTCATTTTATATAGAGAAAATATTGAAATTAGAATTCAAAATTGTTTCAATTTGGAAGATTTAGAATTGGAAGCTTGATTTTTGAATTTCAAAATTGAAAATGGTGCAAATTTCAAGTATTACGATTAAAAATTCTGTAAATAAGATACTTTACATTTTGAATGTTATTGGATTTGGAAGATTTACAACTGACTCATCAAAATTCAAAATGGCTTCAAGAACGGAAGAGTTTTGAATTGCAAATCGTTGAAAGTGAAGAATTTTCAATTGTAAATCTTCAAAGTAAAATATACCAAAAATGTTGCAAATCAAATATCTTAAAAATATAAATCTTCAAAACTGAATAATTTTCACTTTTATGTTTTCAAAATTAAAGATGTTTCAATTTTAATTCTTCAAAACTGCAGAAATTTGAATCGTGCATATTTAAAATTGAAGATAATGTTTGAAAATGTACAATCAATAATAAATAACCCAAAAATATGCAGCCAAAACAATTTGAAATGAAGAATACACTGTGACCTGGATTTCCGTCAACTATTTTTGTACGTTCCTAGAACTGATGTCCCCCCAGTTTCGTTATCAGGGCAGCCGCGGGACCGAGAGAGAGAGATTGTGCTCAGTCAAGCGTGACAAACAAAATTAGGGCCGCACCTCCAGCGCATGAGTTGCGTCAGTTGAGTTGCACAAATCCAGATCCGAACGTAATCACCCCAAGAACCTTTCTAAGACTCTAGTTAATATTGCCATCGCCGCAGTAATATTCACCAACCCTGAAGAACTACGCCTAGCACATTTATAATATCTCGTATTATAATCTCGTTATCACTGCAGTAATATTCAGCAACCCCAAGCACTAGCTTCGGCAGAATTATTATTGAACTCCACCTCAGCTTCCTTGAACTAAAACCGCCGAAAAATTTGAAATTAAAAGTAATCACCTCAAACAATTTCCTAAGACTCTAGTTAATATTGTTATCGCCGCAGTAATACTCGTATTCAACACTCCTTAATAACTACTCATAGCATATTTAACAAACCAAATACATTCCTTAGTTTTTCTGGGGATAGTTGTTGGGGGTTCTTCAATATTACTGAGGCGATGGCGCTATTAACTAGAGTATTATTTTATTATTCCTATTAATTTAATTTTTATAGATCGCATTAACTGCCAGGGTCATTAGCGAGTGTACAAGGGACTTATGTCTTTATATAAAATTGTTATGGCTGTTTTAGTTGAAAGCAGCTGAGACCAGGTTCGTTAAATACGCTAGGGGTAGTTGTTGAAAATTGTTAAGTATTACTGCGGCAATGGCAATATTAAGTAGAGTTTCAGGAAGATGTTGGGGGTAATTATTTTTAATTAAAGTTCGTTGTGGATTTTTAATTTAGAAGCAATTGAGACGGGGTTCTTTGAATGGTCTTTTTTGGGTGTGTTGGACATTACTGTGGAAATTGGGGTATAGATATATAGCCTTGGGTAGATGTGTAGTTTGAATTATTTTTATTTGGATATCTTTTTCTTTTTTACTTGAAGACAGCTGAGACGGCGTTCCTTCAAAGTATTGGGGTGGTTTTTTGTGATTGCTGAATATTATTGTATGCATGAGGTTTTAAAAGAGAGTCTCAGGTAGGTGTCGGGAGTGATTAGTTTACAATTTAAATTTTCTGGCTGTTTTAGTTGAAGACCGCTGAGACGTGGTTCGTTGGATCTATAAGGCGCTTTTGAATATTACAGTGAAAATGAAGATATGAACTTAGTTCCTTTCATAGATGTGTAGGTTGACTATTTTTATTTTGAAGTTTGTTGACTGTTTTATTTGATATTAGCTGAGGAGCGGTTCTTTGCATGTACTAGGGATTTTTTTAGGCCGCTTATAGATTACTGCAGGGACTAGGATATAAATTAGGGTCTTAGGATGATCGTTGGGATGATTAGTTTTAATTTGAAGTTTTTTGGCGCTTTTGGTTGAGGGAAGCTGAGACTGGGTCCTTCAAATAAACTTGGGGATATTTTTTGAGGTTCTTGATTATACTATGGGGATTCTGAGAGCAGCTAGAGTCATGAGGATGTGTCCGGTGTGATTACTTCCAATTTGAAATTTTTCCCGGTTTTGGTTAAAGGCACCTAAGATGGTGTAGGTCAAATGTGCTAAGGATTTTTCTTGGGGGTTGCTGAGTATTAATGCGTCGATATTGATATTCACAATAATTTTGTGAAAGTGTCTGTGGTAATTATTTATAACCGGCTTAACCAAAGAGAAGAAATTTCGTCAAACTGCTCGATTGCCAGATGGGATTTATCCACCTTCACTGCGGTCTACTCATGAAACTTCATGAGAGCGACTACCACCCTCAGGACGTCCCCAGTGAGCTTTTTTGCAAAATTCACTTTCAAAACCTAATATATCTGAAACCAATTGACCAAAATGGATTTTCCTTGAACGAGTTAACAGCTCATTGAATGTACAATACCCAAAAATTATAGAGAATAGTTTATCCCAAATTTCTCGGCCTGAATTCAAATCTGGCAGAAGAAATAGCGTGGAACATCTTCTTTTTAAGAAAAAGCTGTTGGGATGCAAAAAATTCAATATGGAGCGACACAAAGCAGAAACATGATAGTAACTTGTCAAAGTTGATTATCTTTAGGTTTCTGAGGTCGCTCAATTAAATTCTGACGTCAACATTTAAAAATGATCAAGATTTGTGAAATTGCAGTTCTCATAATTTCCATTGAGACTTCAAGCCACAGGTCATTTTTCAAAGCCATTCAGGCTGTTGCCAACATTCAGCCAATGAAGGCAAGATATGAGCAGGATGTAATCACTATTCAGCCAATGAAGGCAAGATATTGTTCATTGTCAACAAATTAACCCGAAGGAATCAACCCTGACCACCACCTGAACAAACAACCCCGAACGACCCAACCCAAACAAACGAACCAAACCAGACGATCGAACACAAAAAAAAAACGAAAAAAATGAACCAACCTGAAGAAACTAACTCGAACCAACCAACCTAAACGAACCAACCCCAATTAACGAACCCAAGCGAACCAAACTGAACGGGCCAACCTGAAGACACTAACGCAAGGACGCATGCCCAAACGAGTCCAACAAACCAACAAACCCCAAACTCCAACCAACCAGCCCTAACCAAGCTAAACTAGCCAACTCAACAAACCAAAAGAAACTTACCAACCCAAACGAACGAACCTAAATAAAGGAAACCAAGCGAAACAATCCTAACGAAGTAAGCTGAGCGAACCATCCCAAACGAACCATTCCGAACTAACGAACTCAAACGAACCAACTTGAACGAAAGGAATCAAATCAACCAACCACCTCAAACCAACCAACCCAAACCAATTAAAAAAAAACACCCAATTCAAATAATAAAGCAAAACTTACCAACCCATACGAACCAAATTAAATTAACCAGACCAAACGAACCAAACCAAATGAACCAACCCGAACGAAATAATCTGATCAAATCATCCCGAACGAGCGAACCCAAACGAACGAACCCGAACCAAACAAACAAATCCAAACGATCGAACACAAACAAACCCTACCAAGCAAACCTCCCCGAACGAATCACCCTCCTGTAACTCGAAAACTGTCCATTTTCTGACTTCATGCCCATCC
Source organism: Andricus quercusramuli (assembly GCA_932178445.1). Classification (NCBI taxonomy): domain Eukaryota; kingdom Metazoa; phylum Arthropoda; class Insecta; order Hymenoptera; family Cynipidae; genus Andricus; species Andricus quercusramuli. Next base: position 328,726 of record CAKNXH010002339.1, on the reverse strand, counting down.
ACTTTTTCAATAGAGACAACTTTTTGAAATTTGCTCAAAATCGACAGGGATCAATTTCACGTAAATTTTGTACCTGGCCCTTTGTGAAAAATTATGAAATCTTAACCGTGAATTTGTTTTCTGTGTCCCGTAAAATCCACTCATACTAACTTTCATGAAAATCTACCAAATTAATGATATTTTCGAAATTTGATTCAAATTTTGTAATTTCGTAATTTTGACCTCAAATTCATATTCCATACGCGAAGGCGCACTAGCTACCATGTAAATGTACCAATTGCATAATGCAGAATACGAATTTAAGCTTGAAAAGTATAAATTCGCATTCTGCTCTTAAAAAAGAAACCCTGTGCTGACTTTCATAAAAATCGGCCAGCTTAACAAGATTTACGCTATTAACCACGTACTAACTTTCATGGAAATCCAAAAATATAATGAAATTTTGAAATTTTTGGTAAATTTATATAATTTTTCCAAAATTTATGTTGCTTTTCTATTTTAGAATTTCGACTACAACATTCGTCCCGGAACGAGACTCTGGTTCCGGTTCTTAAAGGGCGGATACCGTCTCCACCTTTCTTCTCTCTTTTTTCTGTTATCTCATGTAGTCACCAACCAATTTGTTTGTACGAATATTAATCAAGGAACCTGTTAGGTTGGACACAAGTTTGTACCTTTAAAACCTTTAGGCCTTTAGGATTAACCTTTACCTTTTTTTCAACCTTTTATATTCTGAAGGGTCCAGGTCCGGGTCCTTGAAATTCTTATGGGTCCGGATCCCAACTGGACCCTTGCTGAACCATCTAGTCCCCCGGACTCTTAAAAAATTAGAGATTCCAATTCCTGATATTAATTTTAAAGATATCAATTTGGAGCAATCATCAAGAATCCTTGCTTTTTCTTTCTATCATTTCAGAATTAACAATTTAGATAATATACATACTAAGGAATACAAAAATATTGTTATAATGTAATTTTTGCATGGCGATAAAGCAAAAATACTATTTGGACATATAGAAAAAAGAACAAAAAGGATTATCGTAGTTATATTTTTAGTTACAAGTGCATGAAAATCATTTTCTATTACTAGTACCTGAAAAAGTTGAATTTTGGATTTGAAAGTTCAAAGAACAGTAGATTTCAGACGTGATCCCGCTTCAGCTTCGTATTACCTTTTTCACTGTTTCAAGGTTTCTTTCTTAAAAATACGATTTAATGTGTAATAGAGATTTTGTAATAAATTTACTGCTATTTGAGGAGAATTAGTTTGTCAATACTGCTCTTATCATACGCTTAGTTCAGAACGAATAACAAAGTCATAAAAAGAACTTTCATGCTGTGGAATATTAAAAATAAGTGTGATATTTTTTTAAACACAAATACATCATACAGCTTTGTTAATTAAAAAATATTTTAATTTGCACAAAAAAAGAGTTAAATGCCTAAAAAAACTAGTTTTCTACCAAAAGAACGTATTTTGAACAAAATAGTTAGATTTTCATCCAGAGGGAAAACTTCAAAATGAAATTATGACTCTTTGACTAAAAAAGTTATTTTTTAACAACGTGGTACAACTTTTAGATGAATAATTCAATATTTAATTCAAAAAGATAAAATCTTGACAGAAAATGTAATTATTATTATGTCCACGGCAAAGGATTGTATTTTTTAATGAAAAACAGTTGAAATCATCCAAAAAAGACAAATTGTCAACAAAAGAGTGCAATTTTCAACCAAAAAAGTTCAATTTTCAACCAGTTGCACATTTATCCAAAAATGATTAGGAACTTTACAAAAGAGACAAATTTCCTACAAACCAGTTTAATTTGTTAATCCAAAAATACAATTCTTAAAAAAAAACAGTTACTTTTCAACCCAATAGTTAAATTTCCAATGAAATAGATGATTTTTCTACTAAGAAGTTTAATTTTCCACCAAAAAAGACGAACTCTCAACGAACTAGTTACATTATCAATCAAGCAGATGAATTTATAACTAAAATTATGGATCTTTGAACAAAAAAATAAATTTTTAACAACCCAGTGGACACGTTCTGTAAATGTTCCATAACAGATAGGTCACATTCATACATAAGATTGTTACAATCCTGTGATATAACAATTACAGAACACAAAGTGAATTAAACATAAACATACTTTCTGAATATGAATCAGTGAAAAATTCATTGATTGAAATAGTAGATAAGTATTTCACTGATTATTCAGTGATTCCGGACTTATTCACTAATCAATTCAGTAACACCAGAGTGAATCATGTAAGACGTGACCTCTAAGTTTTAAAGTGAAACGTTGTTGTTATTCTTTTACTTAAGTAGCAACAACAATTTCTTGATCAAATTTTTTCTTCAATTTTCGGGCTGTAAGTGTGCTGAATTAACTGTGGAAAAATATACTCTAACTTGTATAAAAAGTACTCACCTAACGGAGGTGTACATGCCAGTCGAATCCTGAAAGTAAATTAATTTTTGCGAGGATATTTGTCATTTAGATGCATCCAAGCTTTTCACCTTTTCTAATATTTGATTACATTTATGGATTTTAATTTTCTACTATGATTGTTTGATTGAATCTAATGAAATCTTATTTTATTATGACTGCTAAATTGACAGGGTGCAGTGCTGCCAACTTTTCAAAAGTGTTTATTTCACTGAATAAGTTACTTTTCACTGATTATCAGTGACCCATTTACAGCTACTTCAATCAGTGAAATAACATTGGCAATCAGTACAATTTCACTGATTTAGATTCAGAGAGTAAGTAAACATAAAGTTCTGGGATTCTATAATGTAACTGATATATCACAGAGTAATAGAACTGTTATGTCACTAGAATGTCACACGTGTTACAGAAACAGAACATGAAGGTTTCCAGAATTGTTATAGATCTCCGACAGAACATGGTTCTGTAACAGCGTGATAGAACTGTTACATCCATTGAGGGACGAGATTACTCGTCCACTGGTCTCACCCTCTTCTTAATCAGTTACAGAACCTGTTCTTTTCTGTTCTAGAACTGTTACATCACAGTTATATAACAGTGTCCGCTGGGAAAGTAGTTTAAGTTTTGATCAAGTAGTTGAATTTTCACCAAAAAATAGGAATCCTCAACTAAAAAAGCCATAAATTCTGTTTCAGCAAGAAAATTTAAATCATATTGTCGGTACATTAAGAAATAAATTGTATGACGTATTATAAATTATTTATTTGGAAATTTTGATTTACTGCATGGATGGTGCAGAAAATTCTTAATCTTCATTTATAGATGAATACATGTAACCTAATTTACGATGATCAAGGGGTAATTAATTAACTAATTTGTAAATTTTAGGATTTCGTAGTCCTGGGTAGAAACAATTCTAGTTTTGGTCGGGTTTTTGTCTTTCCACCATATTTTTTCCTTGAAGAGGAAGTGGGGGTTGAAGAAGTGTGCTAAGTGAAGGACAGTGAGGGGCGGTGAGAGTATGATAAGTAGAAGTAAAAGCAGAGAAAGTAGGGGAAGTAAGGAGAGAAAAAAGTATAAGGGTGGAGCACTCAACGGGATGCAAGGGACGGATAGTAATTGTAGGGAAGGGAATTAGTTACAGGGGAAGTAGAGGAAGTGTGGTGAGGCGAATGGGATATGGAAGAAGTAGAAGAAGGAGAAGTATGAGAAGGTAGGGAAGGGAATGGAGATGCCAGGGCAAGGATAGCAGGGCTAGCGGAGGGAAGTAGGGGAAGTACGAAGGGAGAAATTGAGGAAGGGTGAATTTGAGGAAGGAGAAGTAGAGGAAGAGTAAGGGAATGAATGGGTGAGTGAGGACTGGAATGACAGTGTTAATAAGTGTAAGTAGGAATAGAGAGGAGAGGGGAAAGTATGAAAGAAAAAGTTTAAGAGGGGAAGATTTTGACGAAATAACTAACGTCTCAATGGGCTAGCTAGATCTCTCTAATAAACTTCTGCTAAATGAATACTTGTACGGTCTGATAGCTCGAAGAATCGATCCATAAACTACATTGCTGATTTTGGGCTATTTTGACCTCCTTTCCGCTCCCCTCGTTGATGACCACACTTTGTCTTTTGGCACTTTTCAAAATTCAGTTTCCTCTAAAATGTTTCAAATCTTGTAAAATTGGAAGAGTTGTCTTGAAATCTTCTATGTTCTTTTTCGACACATTCTGAAGTCATTTTGAAATAAATTTTCTATTGAAATAAAATTACTCATTTGGAAATTTTAATTTACATAATTTATGGTGTAGAAAATTCTTAATCTTTATTGACAGATAAACTGAAAACAGCCATTAAAAGTCATGTTCACGCTGTCTCGCAACCAATCAGGTTTTCGACAACAATTTGTCCGATATTTTGGAGATATTTGGTAAGATAAATTTTGTGTTCCTCACAGAGGAAGCTTCGAAAAGGTTTCAGTTTCCAAACATTTTTAATTTGTTCGATTGAACGTTCTTCAATTGAAAAATTTCTAATACAATGTTGTATCCTAAAACTGACCGAGGGATCCATAAAGTATCTATTACGTTTTCTTCAGCAATTTATAATCTTAAACATTAGTTCTTCGTAGTACAAATTTTTTCGTCAGCACAATTTGAAGTTGATGCAAGTATATAAAATACTCCATGACTTGAGTCTAATCCATTTACCTATAATATTAGTAAATTTTATCGAGGAGTAAGGAAGTCATGGTAATTTATATTATTTGAAAAATCGACTTTTATAGTGAAGCTGTTTTCGTTCACCTAATTTGAAGCTGATGCAAGAATATAACAGATTCGCTGATTTGAGATGAATTGATTTAACGATAATATTATTACATTTCATTAAAGATTACGAAAGTTACGGTAATTTATAGTATTCGAAAAATCTGTTTCTTGTAGGTAAACTTTTTTCATTAACATAATTTAAAATGTAAGAGCGGAAAAATTTCTTTGATTCGACACACTTTTGTTAACCAATTTATGTTCTTTATATTGACTTACTCTATGAGAAAGCAAATATATTTTCTAACTTATCATAGTGAGAAAGCAAAGTGCATAAAAAAAGAACACCATACAATTGTGAATACAACGACGTGGAAACACCCGATATCGAATTCGCAGCTAGTCTTAGATAGGAAAGGATAATTAATAGGTCAGGAAGTATGAAATACAATGATGTGGGATTCGAAATAAATAAAAAACGGATCAGTTTTACCCAAAAATGTTTAGCGTATAAAATAAGCCATACCCTACTTTTTATTATTGTACAATCATTGCTCTTCGAATCTGGTGTGCTGGCCCAAAGGTGTGATAGAAATTGTAAAGGGGTCGTTCCGTCTCCGGTATTATTATTAATCCCTCCAAATTATCTAAGCTCACTTTCACATAATTGTTAGCTCCATCAAGGAATGGATACAACAAATTATCCACGTAAATTATTCCAACGATGAAATTATCTTTTATACCTACATGATAAAATCTATTTAAGGCGATGGAAGCTATAGTTTCAGCCGTGCCAGTAGATAACGCTCGGAAAAACCAAACATGTGGCACAAGGGGTTCACTATCAACTCCACGACTGCTTGATTTTTTCCTGAACATTCGTGAAAATGATTCTGTAAGAATAAATATTTTTAAATATTATTATATTATATTATTAATCGATTCCCCCCAATTTGATCGTTTACCAGAAAAAAATTCCCTATTTTGTAAACTCCGAGTGCTCGACACCAGTGGGGTACAAATCAAAGCTTTTTCACATTTTGAAAATTTGGTTATGTTTACAAATTTTGAGTGTACTAATGGTGTAATAATTAGTTATTGATAAAACGGTAATAGAAGCTAATTACAAGTTTAAAGAGGATAAAGTATTAGGGACAATTCTGACAGCCAGCTAGTTTTGATCGACTATCCGGTAGTCCATCCCTGTTAATGATACACGAGGAAGGCTGACATGAAAATGTTGTGGCTGAAGATTTACCAACTTGAGATAATTGTGACATACATATGTTACCTTCAAATTCAACAAGGTGTTCCCCTTTTTATTTTTTGGATAGATGCACCTCCAGTTGGGAGGAAATTGGATTCTGAGCAAGTTAGGACTCTCAGTAGATTAATCAACTAACTGTCTGAGTAAAGAAATGAAGGGCTCGAAGGGCTTATCGATTGATGTTGAAAATTCTTCTTCTATAGTCAGTAAACTTCAATTTTAAGCCTGTAAAATTACGAGTGCTAATTTGGAAACAAAGGATAAGTTCCATATAGATTGTCAAAAGTTGTGAAATGCCGATATAACAATAGACGACGGAATGATGGTCGATGAAGCCATGTAAGAGTGTCAGTGCTTGCTTTTGCGGTAAAGATCTATTCTAGACATTATTGCATTCCTTCGGAGGCGGTTTATCGAGTCATTTTAGGAACAACCATTGGTTGAATGCCAGCCCTATGGAGTTTCTATTTATGCACTTCAATAAACAACTATATATCTGTAACATTAGTTAGACGATCTAAGAAACTGTAGTCGATAAACTGAAGCGAAGTTTTTGGCTTGCTCAAGCATCGATACATAGCAAAATTAAAAATCAAAATTTAAGATGCAAAACAGTAGCAGGAGCAAATTTTTACTAAATGCTACATTTTACAGTAGCACAGAAACCAAAATTACTCTTAGTGTTGACCAGTAGTCCCTTTATACCCATGAATGAGCGTCCTATAGATGGCCTCTTAGTGTTTTTAATCATGCATTATATTTATCAAATGTCGGTGTGTAGAGGCTGAGTCAAGCAGTACAGAAATTTTAATTGTAAAATAAGAATATAACAGAAAGCGTGAGGCATATGAACATGCCAGGACAGGTTTATTTGTATTGAATCACATTAGGTTTGAGATTGTCATTTTGACCTGTGCCAAAATGATTCAGGAATGTAATTAGCTTTGTTTCATTATACAAATACTGTTGGATCGTGGTTTTCTTGGACGCCAACCGGTTGCTTCGTCGTCCGCCTCTCCTTCTCGTTCATCCCCACCCCTGCTCACACTCTCGGAATGTTCGCTCTCTTCCGTGGAAGAGACATGACGCTTCAGTACGCTTGTAGCCTTCGAACTAATAACACGTTAATAAAGACTATTAGAAAAGTGAACCACGCCTCAATTCATTCTGCCGAACTTCAACCCAACATTGGTCCTTCGAGCCGGATATTTCACGCGGAGGCCACACACCAGCGACACCGGCTTGCCGCATCCTCGCAGCCGACTCCTCGTACTTCCGACAACGTCTACCCGAGCCTGAAATTCATTCTGTGTCAAAAGCTACGCCCTCTGTCTCCAGGAGATATGGCCCCTGGCACTATTGTGTGGTGTTCAAAGCTACGCCCTCTGTCTCCAGGAGATAAGGCCCCTGGCTCTATTGTGTGGCGTCCAAAGCTACGCCCTCTGTCTCCAGGAGATACGGCCCCTGGCTCTATTGTGTGGCGTCCAAAACTACGCCCTCTGTCTCCAGGAGATACGGCCCTTGGCTCTATTGTGTGGTGTTCAAAGCTAAGCCCTCTGTCTTCAGGGGATACAGCCCCTGGCTCTGTTGTGTGGTGTCCAAAGCTGCGCCCTCTGTCTCTAGGAGATACGGCCCCTGGCTCTATTGTGTGTATCAAAAGCTACGCCCTCTGTCTCCAGGAGATACGGCTCCTGGCTCTAGTGAACCGTGTCTGAAGCTATGCCCTCTGTCTTCTGTCTAGCGCACCGCTTCAGGAGATACGGCCCCTGGCTTAGTACGATGTGCAGGCTCGCCGCGTGACCAGCCCTGCCTCCATCGGAGCTTCAGCTTCAGTCTCCAGTGCCAGGGGTTCAGCCAGATTGCCAAGGATTGAGTTGCCTCAGTTCAGTGGACGACGACAGGACTGGGTATCCTTCCGAGACCTCTTTCGCGCATTTGTGCACGATGAGCCGACTTTGAACGACGCTAAGCAGCTATTCTTCCTCAAGTCGTGCGCCAAGGGAGAAGCACAGCTGAACTCCATCCCGATTACCGGAACGAACTACGCAACAGCTTGGGCCGCTCTGGAGTCTTGTTACGATCAGCGACAGGTCCTAGTACACGATCATCTCAAGGCTATCCTCAACATGAAAGCTCTGAAGGAAGAGTCAGCGGCTGGGACCCAGCGGCTCCTGGACGAGGTGGAACGGCATCGCAGTCAACTCGCATCCCTGGCCGTCCAGTTGCTCAATGGGACGAATGGTTCATCACAGCAGCGAGCCTCAACATGGACTCCAACATAAGACGCGGTTGGGAGGAGGAGATTAGCCGAGCTGAGAGGACCACAGCATCGGCCGCGAGGAGCTTCTCAACGTACGAACAGCTCACCACCTACATCCAACAGCGCTGTTTGATGTTGCAGTCAATCATCACAGGCCATGCCTTCACAGTCACGGATCTCACTCGAGGCCAGGCCAGCTCCCGTGCCCTCAGGAGCTTCGAGACGACCGCCGCTGCAACCGGTTCCTGCCCCGCTTGCACAGGGGTACACTACCTTGGCCGCTGCGAAGCATTCAGAAAACTCAACACGTCAGAGCGCAAGAACCTGGTCATCAGCCACAAGCTATGCTTCAATTGCCTGCGGGAAGATCACAGCACACGGCACTGCGCATCGCCATCATCGAGCGGAGCGTGTGGCGGGCAGCACTACACGCTAATCTACGAGGCAAAGCGCACTGTAACAGGCCCCTCAAGCGCCATCCCTGCGAAGCGGCCCCGAAACCACATGACAACAGCCGAAAACAGGGCCCCCTCACTGACGACAGTTCATTGCCGCAATAGTCCGAATGCGGCGAAAACAGACAGCATGACTAGCTGTCCCGCCCACGGTCCTTGTCACCAGCTGGAGAACTCGCCGAATCGCCTACTGCGCTGACGTCAGGATGATGTTCCGACAGACCCGGGTCCGACCCCAGGAAATCCCCCTACAGCGGATCTTGAGAAGCCCGAGCCCCGAAATCCCAGTAACTCACTACGTCCTCCTCACGGTTACCTATGGGAAGACTAGTGCATCGTACCTAGCATTGCGGACTCTGAAGCAGAACTGCCAAGATGAGGGCGCCAATCTTCTCAAGGCCGTCGACGCAGTCGACAGGGGTCTCTACGTTGACGACTTCCTCAGCGGCGCAGACGACCTCGAGTCCGCGCGATATCGCCGCGACTAACTCGACAATTACTCGAAGCCAGCGGCATCAATCTTAAGAAGTGGGTGCCGAATAGCCCCAAACCATTCGAGAGCATCACCCCAGAGAACAGATTTCGACCGACATGGCTCCTATTCTCGACCGACGTACAGGAAAATAAACTAGGGGTCGCCGGGTATCCGGCGCAAGACTGCTTCTGGTTTGCCCCTTCGCCCGTACCCAGCAACCGCCAATTCACCAAAAGGATCTCGACCCATCCGGGTCACTCGCTCTGTTCACGGTGGTCGCCAAGATGCTGATCCAAGACCTGTGCCGAGCCAAACTCGACTGGGACACGCGCGTGCCTGAGCCCTGGGCCCGCAAATGGCTCGCGTTCCAGGAGACGATGAAGGAAGTGGACAAGATGATGATCTTCTCTCACGCGAGTCGTCGAGCAACAGCCGCAGCACTGTACTCCAGAACTAACGACCACAACAACGGAAACACTGCGAACTGTACAAGGAATACGTGATCTACGTCAAAATAAGCCAGGAGATACACTTCGGACCCGAACTCACTCAACTCCAGCGGGGTCACCCAATTCGCCGTGACAGCTCGCTGAAAGGCCTAGCGCCCTATGTCGACGACGCCGGCCTCTTGCGAATCGGTGGCGGGCTCGGCAACTCGACGCGTCCGAGACTGCACGGTCTGCGCCTATACCAATGCTAGGCCCATGAAGCAAGCGACCAAAGACTATGTCGCCTTCCATTTGCCTGACCATCAAGGCCGTACACGTTTAGCTCGCGGGAGATTTCAAGACGCAGAGATTCCTCGGGGCACTCGACCGCTTCACCGGCCGACGCGGACAACCCCAACAGATGTGGAGCGACAACGGCACAATGTTCCATGGAGCAAACACCGAACTTTGTCGCCTGCTGCACGTCGCAGAGATAGATTGGGGACTCGTCAAAGGAAGCCTTGCACAGCACGGCATCATCTGGAACTTCATCCCTCCCTCGGCTCCCCACATTGGCGGCTTTTCAGAAGCGGGCATCAAGTCTGCGAAATCTCATCTGCGACGAGTCGGCCGGCCCTGCAAGCTCACGTTTGAGGAGTTCTCCACGCTGCTAATCAACATCGAGAGGGTTCCAAACTGCAGACCCTTCACGCCGCTCACCAGCGTGAGAAATACTTTGGGAAATATATCTTCATTAAAATATCAATATGAACTTGTATGGTAGAATATCATATTATACTCTCAGAAAAATGGGGGAGTGTAGGACTAATTCTCAGATTGCTCATACTTCTCTAACTATTGAGGGATCTAACAAAATATGAAAAAGTCTGGATTATGTTTAGAATTCTTGAAAATAAAACAGAAATCCAACGACCAAATTTGGACAACCGCCACAAAATGCTTCTATTGTAATTTTCAAAAACAAAAAAATGTTTTACTTTGGATAAAAATGAAAAGGAGGAAAGAAAAATGAGAACACAACCAACCAAATCCCCATCCTTGTCTTTTTTATTTCTTTCGTCTTTTTTATTTTTATTATTATCAAATCACAATATGAAAGCATTTATAATATAATATATTTATATATAATACAAAAGAAGTACTTCCGCATTGCGTAAAAATGTCCTCTTCATGAAAATGGCAGTTTTAATCGTCAAAGGACAAAGGTACTAAGGAGAGTATGTATTGCGAAAAAAATGCTGATTATTTCATAGAATCTTAGGCAGACGCATACACAAAAGAAATAGATTTGATTAAAGATTATACGAGAAATTTCCGGTCCCTAGAGAATGCGCAAGGGTGGTCGGAATCCGTAAAGGACCACGCTTGCAAGAAGTAGTTTTACATTAATTTCTTCAATGTTTTTGAATTATTTATTCCAATGTGGATTATACATTGTTTTCTATATAATGATTCTCTATAATAAATTTCCTATAATCCATGGAATCTTTTGCAATCTCAGGCAATCTTTCGCAATCCCATGCAATCTTGCAATCTTGCAAGGATTCTACTATTATATTTTTGGTACGGAATTCGTCTCGGTTGGTTAAAAAATTCCACTCTTCCGCTAAAAATTTAATGAATGGTTGAAAATTTGACTTTTGTAGTTCGAAATTCAACTATTTGTTGAGAAATTCTTGTACATATTTTGTTGCAAATTTGTCTTTTTTGGAAGATTAGTAATCTTCTTGGTTAAAAATTAATCCTCTTGGTTAAAAATTCATCTTTTGGGTTCAAAATTCAACCGCTTGGATAAATGTTAATCTCTTTCTTTTTTAAATGTATTTCTTTTGTGAAAAATTAAACTACTTTTTTGGAAAATCGTTTCTTTTCCTTCTTAATCAATTCTTTTCAAATCAAAATTTAATTGCACCATTTTTAGTTGAGAACTTAAATATTTGGTTGAAAATGTGTTTTTTTTTGTTTGTTAAAAATCAATTTTTCCAACTCAAAATTATATTATTCCATTTTTGGTTTTAAAATTTATATTTTCATTTGATAAATAATCTTTTATAGTTGAAAATTCAACTTTTTGTTGGGAAAATCACGTATTTTATTACAAGTTCTTTTTTGTTAGAAAATTGATCTCCTTCATTGAAAATTCATCATTCAAGCAGAAAATTCAATTACTTGATTGAATGCTTTTCGTCAAAATTAATTTTATTATTCTCAAAGATTCGTCATTTTAGTTGGGAATTCAACTGCTTTCTGAAAAGTTGAACTGCTTTGTTAAAAATCCAATTTTCTGTCAAAGATTTATCATTATAGTAATAAAAAATACATATCATTGGTTGAACATTTAAATATTTTGTTGAAAATTCGTTCTTTGTTGTTTATTTGAGAATTAATTTTTCAATCTACAGATGTAACTATCCTATTTTTGGTTTAAAATTACTATTTTTAATTAAAAATTGATCACTTTAGTTGAAAAATCAAATATTTGGTTGAAAATTCATGTATTTTGTTCAAAATTCGTCTTTTCTGGTAAAAAATTCATCGTGTTCATAAAGCTGCTCACCCCCAAATTTATATTTTAAAATTCAATATTGAATTATCTAGGGGAAAAAGTGAAATATTATCGATTTTTCTAATTAGTAGAGCTGACAAGCTTGATTTTAAAATGCATTTGATGCAAACTTATTGGTGAGCAATTTTACCCTACATTTACACATTACCTCATTTCACGGTACTTTGTTTAAAGTTGAACTACTTTTTCTTAGTCAATGATTCGTAATTTTAGTTGAAAACCCAACTATTCAATTGTAAATGAATCAAATCTGTAAAATGTCACTAGTAATTAGTTTAGTTTTTACAATTTTGATTCAGAGAGACAATAAAGTATGTCTTACTCAAGAAAAAAGCAATTACAATTTTCTGTGGAAAACTAGAAAAATGTGTGTCATTAATTTAGAGCCCATTGATCCCTTGTCATTAAAAGATTGTAAGAAGTTCTTATTTTTTTAACATTATTCATACAATGAGAAGGTTATGTTTTTACATTCGAGTCAGGCTACTTCACGTGCAGAATTTCACAACATGACCTTCTTATTACTTCAATAGAGTTGAAAATGTAACACCATCGCGTTATTTTTTTTTTAACTTTTCTAGTTTTCACGTTTTCTATTTTTATAACCTTTTTAAAATTATTATATATAGTCCCAAGTAAATTTATTTATTTGCATCAAGCGATTAGTTGCTTTTCACTACTGAATTAGCAAATATCTCAACCAGTCGAATTATTTATTTTCTACTAATCTTTGGTGGCTTGATTTCAAACTTAATCAAACTGGTGCTCATTGAAGGCAAATAATTTTTACAACAATTTCTGAACAATTGCAATTTTCTATGAAAAGTAACAAAAATATCAAACCGAAAAAAATTCTGAAAATAAAACGCACAACTCTGTTGAAAATAAGCGCATAAGGACCTTGAATATGCATATAATTAGTTAATATATTAATCCAAATTGATCATATATTAGTCCATTACATTGTTAGGATTTTGAAAAATTCTCATTTTTCTTAACTGTCTTCCGGCAATCAAAACACAGTTTTTTAAAAATGGAATCGGACTAGGTCACGTTAACAATATGTCAATATGGCTCTTTATTGTTTCAATATAGTTAAAAATGTTACAACATCACGTCATTATATTACACTTCTATATTTTCGATGATTTCCATGCTTTCACCTTTTTTAACATCATAATACACAGTAATAAATAATTTTCTTTTTACCAATTATATTAAATTTGAACAATTTTAACTTAGAGATAAAAAAGCCTAGAACTAAAATATATTTATTTAGTCACTCAAATTGATACTTATTCTCCTCTTGCCTGATTAAGAAAGTAGATTTTTTTAAACCTTTGTATTAATCTCTGGCACAAAATAAAATTTTCTACTATCGTGACGTTTTCTTGTATGGCGAGCCATTATTCATTTATTATTCATTCACAGTATTTTAATAATATTTAAACCACTGCCTATCGTGCTAAAACTCATGAATATTGTATCAAACCAATGTTTATGAATAGACATTTCTGTCACATAAAACATGAAAACGGATTTATTGTATCCTTACTTTTTGGTGAATGTCAATGTGCAAAAAGCCAAAAACTCTTTTTTCTCAGAGATGCCAAAAATTATTTTATAATTTATTTTTTTCGAAATGAATAAAATTATTAATGTATTTAGGGTACGTAAAACATTTTCCACAGGATAAATAGAGAAGCAATCGAAATCTTGAAACACCCTGATAACGTCAATAGGGACAATGGATATAATACCGATCCGATTTGGCTTTCCGTCCTTCCGGTTTTTTTTAAAAAAGACTTGATTGCCCAATAAAATTCGACCAGTCCCCAGGGTGGAGCGCTCTGGCCAATAACAAACGTCGCAGGGAATATATATAAGTACAATATAACCTGAGACTTCAATTTCAGGTCAGCCCTGAAGAATTGAACTACAATGTTCACGAAACGTCGAAAAGAGTCGTAGTTTTGCACACGATTGGAACCCAAAAAACCTCCTTCAAAGGAATTCTGTATTCATTTTTTCAATTTTTGCACGTCCATATAAGTCCGGACACTTACTTACTTCTTCCTAGAGTCCAAAATATTGCCCCCTCCCATTTTGGAACATTCCCAGCGAAAAAAATGTCATGTTATTTTTTTTCTCTTAAAATTATTCAATATTAAAACGCCACTCTCCTAGGTCTTTGAAATTGAAATGGGATTTCAAATGGAAACAGCTCAGTTTTCGAAAAAAATGAGAGGAACAACTTTGTATTACATTTTTGCAATGTGAGGTACAGTCACTACTTGAGGAATGTTCAAGGAATAATTTTCAATTGAAAGATTTAAAATTTGACGCTCCAACGTCAGGAGAAAGACGGGTTTTGTTGTAATTATCTCAATATGAATTTTTTGTATTCTATAAGAGACAAGTTTCAAAGTGTGTTTGAACTAATTCTAAGTTGCTTAAACAATTATTATAATTTTCTCAATTCCTCCGTCCGAAGCTTATTTGAATTATTCAAAAAATTAATTTTGATTTGTTCTAATTTTTATTTTTATTTTAAGTATGAAAAGTTTATATTTTTTTTGGAATAATGAAACAATGAATTTTGGGAGTAACATTTTTTCTGAAAAATTTTTGTAGTTGTATCAAGAATTTCCATTTGTTCAAATTTTTTTGCGCTCAATCATAAGAGTATAGTCTTTTCTTAAACAAATTGCACACTGAATTTCAAAGGAATGAAATTCACATGTGACTCTTCATTCAAAAAGTGAAGGGAATTCTAGTTTTATCAATCTCTTTAAACCATATCGCTTATTATGAAAAATTTATAATTAATTTGTTGCAACAATTAGTAGTTAACTTAAGAATTGTTACCATGAGAAATTAATTTTCTCATTAATCTTTAAAGAAAAAAGGAACGATTCATATAAAAATGAAACAAATAAGTACAGTTTTTCATGATTTAATATGGAAAAAAATTGAACAAATACAGATTGTTCAATCAATGACAACATTTCTTCAACAAAAAAATATATTATGTATTAATATATATATATATATATATATATATATTATGTATTAATATATATATATATATATGATACACAATAATGTAATATGTATAATATGTTTCTGTATGATTCTAAAAATTCACTTTCTGTGTCATTAATTCCAGAAAATAATGACTGAAGAAATTATAATTGTTCACACAATACGGTATCTTGATGGAGATAACATAATACATATAATCCAGGATTATTATGCCGTCTACAGAAAACTTTTATGTCTTTGTTTTCTTATTTCTACAATGAAATGTTTGTTTTATCAAAAAAAAAATGTTCTTTTAACCGGAAACGATTTTTAAATTCATAAAAAAAAACATTATTTCTTGAAATAAGAGAAATTGTCTTCGATTCAAAAAAATATTTGATTTGACGTATTCAGTGCTACACGTCTTTGGTTCAAATAATTTTTTTCTAGTGAAAATACAATGTATTGTTACTAATTATTAGTAAAATTATATTAATGATGATAATATGTAGTACTAAAAAAACTCGAATAAATTAAGTGACAAGAAAAACTGAGATCGGAGAAAGGAACGAAAGCGAATGACATGACAAATTGCAAACTGCCCTTGCGAAAAATTATTAGAAGAATTTGATTAGAGGAAATCATATCACTATAAGTCTAATTGTTATTAAAGATCCGATAATAATCACTTACTTAATAATATTATGAATATGATTATTATTTTTTACGTAATTATTCAAATCTATTACTTTAAAAAAGTAATTATATAATTAATAACCAGATACAATCTTTTGGATTGCGATTAAGAATGGAAAATTATTTCAAGGTAAATTATTTGATACATTCAAATATTAATAATCAAAAGGAAGAAAATCCAATGCACATTTTAAAAAATATCGACAGGATTAATGTATATGTAGACAAAAATGTAGTGCAAAGTTTTTTTTCTCGAATTTTCATATATATCGCCCTCAAATTTGCTCGAATCCACAAAATGTAAATTTTATCCAAAAGCGTAAATGTTAGGTAAATCAAATTGAAGGCCAACATTTATCTTCATAAATAGCCATAAAATACTAACTAAAAATTAGTTTTCAAATGTCACGGTTTGCGGATTTTGGCAGTAGTTGTAATTTTTTGCAGCTTTTTTATTACAACTTGTTACTAATACATATAGAATCAATTAAATTTGATTGAAATAATTGTTCAAACCAGTTACTATTGTTTATAACAAAATTGTCTTAGAATAATATCCACTTTTTCTCCACTTTTCAATAAGAGTGAGGTTATAATTAATTCAAGTTAACAAATATAATTCCTTGAACAATTTAATATTATTTTCAATAATATTCTCTTTGAATAATGCTAGAAACTTTTCACTCAAAGCGAAGTAATAATTTGTGGAATTTCATAAGCATGATTGCTTAAACAATATTTTTGATAACTATCTTCTCTTATAGTAATGCTAGGTAGTTGCGGCTTTTTCTGAATTTTTCAAACTTTGGGTTTTCTTTGACTTTTAGATAGAAAAAAATACTAAATATTTATATTATTAGTTACCTCAACAAAAAAAATATCAGTTACTACTTCAAGGAAAATCTATATTGAATATGATCCAAATGGAAAATTTGAAGAATATTTCAAATATCTATTTTATTTCAGGAAAATATATTCACACAATAGAAAGAGATTGTTTAAAAAGTGTTTCTCTGTAATGTTTACTTACTATTCGTTTATAACTAAAAAGTCAGAGCAAAGTGGAAAATGTCAGAAAAACGTCAGCTTTTTAGCAATTATCTAAAAGAACATAGTTATAAACTATAATGATTTGTATAAACAATCATACTTGCTAAATTTCGTTGATTAATACCATACCCTTGGTTGAAAGTGGTCAAAAAGTTCAAAATTTTAGAGAAAAAATACAACATTAATTATTACCTGAATCTATGTGAGAAGTGGATACAAAGTAGATTTTTGCATTATTCAAAAAGCATATTATTAAAAATATTAATAAATTTTTTGAACAATTGTTGTTAAGTTAAATGATTTAAAAGCTGACTGTAATTGAAAAGCTGATAACAAGTTGAAAAATTCGGAAAAAACCGCATCTTTCTAACATAATTCAAAGAGAAATTTATTAAAAACGATACTAAATTATTTGAACAATTTATGTAAACATCTAATCATCAGTATAGATTAGTACTTTACGTATTAGAAACAATTTTTTTCTCAAAAAATTGCAAGAAAATCATAATTAGCGCAAAAATGTCGTAAAACCCAATTTTTAACTTATGTGGTTTCTTGGGACCCTATAAAAAAGACTTATGGGAATGAAATTTAAAAAGTAATCATTCGTATGTATTCCATAGCCAATTGTAATGAGAAATGTTGAGTTTGAACTTGATTCAAATAATATTGACGATTTTGAATAAAATTTACAAAAAAGTATTTTTTCATTATGGGAAATACGTGTTATGAAAATTCAAGAAACAAAATTTCCAATTTATTTTTTGATCACCCTAATATACAGTCCTGAAAAAGTTGGTATATTTTGATTGAAAAATTAGTTGTTTGTCACTATTGAATTAGGAAATATTTAAACTAATCGAATTAGTAATTTTTTACTCATCTTGAGCAGCCCACTTTGGTAATCTGTAAAATTTGACTAGTACTTAGCTAGTAATTAGTAATTAGTTTGACCAGTTTTTGTCCAGAGAGGTGATAAAGTATCTCTTGCGAAGGAAGAGAAGCTATGAAATGAAAATAAACTACTTTAGACACAAAATCAACTATCAAGTTGAATCAATTATTTTACATGAATTATCATTTTAATTAACGATTATCCACTGCAGGTTGCATTATCCACTGTAGGGAGTTTTCCCTGAATTAATTTCGATTCCACTAATCCATTGTAATTTAAAGATTTCAAAACATTCTCAGTTTTCTTAAGATTTTGCAAACATATTAAATTGGAATCAGGCTAAGTCACTTTTACAATTTCACAATATGACCTCATTGTTTCAATGGAGTTCAGAATGACAATGAAGAATTTTTCTGCATAAGAAGAGGAAGTATAAAAGTCAAATAAACTTCTTTAGGGATTAAATTGATACTAATGCAAGCGGAAGCTCATTCAAGTTCGTTGAAAAGAATTATTTTTCTATAAAAAAATTAATTTGAAAAAAAAACAGTTGAATTTATTAAAAAACAGTTGAATTTTATAAAAATTAGTTTAATTTACTGCCAAACTGTTGAATTTTTTACTAAATGACTAAATGACGAATTTTATACAAGAAAAGTTCAATTATCAACATAACAGTTGAATTTTGAACCGAGTAATTACATTATCGGAAGCCAATCCGTGCCGAAGTTTAAATCGTTTTAAATCCCTGCTCATCCGAAAGGTCTTTTCAATCTTTCTCAATTCTCGCACGAACATTAACTTCAATCCAACTCAATCAGTATTAATCCAAATTTGCCATTCAATTATTTTCAATCTGAATGAATCTCTTCCCTTCTAGGAAATTTCTAAAATTTAAACAGTTTTCACGTATCTTTAAAGTTTTCTCGAAATCTGAAAATGTATTCAATTCCGTCAATATTAACACTAATTATTATTTATTATTAATTTTTCAAATTTTCGTGTATGCGCTACCGTTTTTGAGTTAATTAAAAATTTTGATTTTTTCCTTTTTAAAATTTGTTCATTGGGTTCGTTTGTGGTAGGCGAGGACCACCCCTCGTATAAAAATGCAAAAAATGTTGTCAGCTTCGCGTATCTCAACGATTACGAGATCATTCAAAATTTTTTGTCGTCATTTTTAAAATACTTTTATCGGGATAACTCGAAAATTGTATTTTTGGAAGATTTCTACTGAGCTAATTCTGGGTTCCTAATTTCGAAAATCTGTATACTGGATTTCGTCGATGTTGCTGAGGATCAACCCCTTTAGAAGAGCCTGAAAAAATTGCCAGTTTTCGCGTATCTCCCACCGTTTTCAAGATAAATCAAATTTTGAATTTTTTTATACATATTTGAAAAGTCTTTTTATTGGGTAAGTTCGAGTTGACCAAAAACAAACCCTCTCTACAAAAATTTTAAAATTTCGGTCGAAAGCGATTCCCTTCTTTGAAACCCTGAAAATTTGGTTAGTTTTCACATATCTGTGACCCTTTTAGAGATACCTAATTCAAAATTTTTGGTATTTTCGAATTTGGAACATTTGTTGACTGGTTCAGGTCGGGGTGGCTGGGGACCATAGCCCTTTGGAAACCCCTGAAAATCTTCCTTTTCCCCTATGTTTAGAGTAACTAACAATGCATTATAACTAACTCGACTTGAAAATTTTTTATTGTATTCTCAATTTTTGAAAATTTTATTGATTTATTATAATTTATAATAATTAATCCAGAAATGTTGACTTTTGAAATCGGTATCATTTGCTATTATGCACGTTAAATATCTAAGAGGCTTCAATTCTAAATCTGAAAAATTGAAGAATTTTAATTGTAAATCTTTAAAATTGGACCATATATTCCAAAAAAGATTTGTTCCAAACTAATGAGTCTTTAATTGTAAATCTTAGAAATTGAATTATTCGAAAAAAAAGTTCAAAATTACATACACTTAAAATACAAATCTTGAGAATGGTATAACATTATATAATTCCAAATTTAAAAATTGAAGAAATTTCAATTGTGACTTTTCAACATTGTAAAAATTGGAATGAAAATCTTTAGAATTATATAATTTTCAATTTTCAACCTTCAAAATTATGAAAATTTGAATTGAAAATCTATAATATTGTATAATTTTCCATCTTAAATCTTCAAAATTGAACTATTTCAGAAAACTAATTTCAAAATTGTTTGAAAAATGAAAGCGTTTTCCATTGTAAATCTTAAAAATTGTACTTTATATTTAAAAAAAAACGTTCCAAACATAATTTTAAGCTACAAAAATTACAAATGAATGAATTGATCAATTAATTAATTGATCATTGTGAATCGTCCGAAGTGAACTATCTCAGAATAAAAGTTTAAAATATAATTCTTAGAAATAGAATAATATTTTATAATTCTATATTTTTAAAATTCTTAAAATTTCTATAGTAACTCTTAAGAATTCTAAATATTTAAATTTGAGAACTTTTCTATTAAAAATCTATCAAATTTAACTCTTGAAAAAAGCATTCAAAATCAAATCTTTCTAAATTATACACATTAAGAATTGAAGAATCTTTAATTGAAAATTTTCAAATTGACCTACTTCAAGAAGATGTTCAAAATTTCATAATTTTAAGTTGTAAACATTTAAAATAAAACAAGTCAGCGAATGATCCATCGTAAATATCCTCAAAATGGAAAAATAAAAAAGACCCACAATTCCATAATCACTCGGAAAAATATTTGTTTTAAATTAAAGAAACCGTTTTTCAAACATAATTTTTGTCATATGTGCAAAAATAATTTCAAAATGAGAAACGATCGTGAATATAATAAACGGTTGTACAATTTAATAAAACTTTGACGTTATACTATAATTTTAGACACATGGATTTCCTATAATAATAATATTATAATAATTTTCTAATTATAATTTCAAAATAAAATATAATTATAAGAATATTACGTAACAGTATCAATTTACCTACAAGCCCGCCCCGAAAAGCTGATAATACGTAATTTATAGATGGTCTCTAACTAATATTAAATAATAATATATATATATATATATATATATAATAATAGATATTGTTATATTTACCAACAAAATTGGGGAAAACCACTAAGTTGAAGAGCACAATAAAAATAATAATCTTCATTTTCTCTTAATGGAGGAAACAACTTGTGTTAAATTGCAATTAATGAATATTCCACAAAATGTGCCTTTCATTGCCGACATTTCAATCGTCATGCGGAATGTTGCCACACATTTGAAAGAAGAATTAGTGGTGTACAGGTAGTTTGCATAGCATATTTGTATTTCCGATCCCTCGAAAAGGATATGGCGCAATGGTATAATAATTATAAAACTGATTTCACAATGGTAAATTTATCACTGATCATATTATGCTCTTCGCTAGAAATTAATATTAACAAAAAAAAACCAAAGAATTTTGATATAAAATCATAAATTTTCAAAGACTCACAATTGGGCCAGTACACGTCAAAAATATCAGGATCTGCAGGTGGTTGTTCAGTTAATAAAGCTTTGTAATATTATAATGGTATATGAGATGAATTTCGGCCCAAAACGATTTTTGAACAATTTTAAAAGTACGGAAGTTACGCCATGTTGAGTTATGAGGTTACATTTGTTCGAATTATCGATATTTCTGGAAATGCGAGTTGGATTTTGATCAAATTTGGACATGTTAGAGATAAAATGATATATTTTAAAAATATAATACAATTAATGAAAAAGCAATTGATTTTGCCAGGAGAAAAGTAGACAAATTTTTGATTCTATTTTTCGTAAATTACTCCCCTTCATTTTTTTAAGTATCGATAAAATGATTCCTTGTGAAATCACCTTTATTTGAAAAAAAATTCATGGAGACTGTCAATAGGTCCTAAGATATCGTCATTTTAGCTAGACCGTGTGCCACCTCTCCACGGCGGTGCGGTGTCAGCAGAGTTTATAAATTCTCGGTCATTTAGAATGGGGTAATATTGCCGGTAACATACCGGTATGTTACCGACGCTTTGAGAATTTTTGAGAATTTATGAGAATATTCAATTATAATACTTTTTTGTTATTTTTAAAAGTAATTAAATAATTTTCATAATGTTATAGTTAATTTTTGATCCTTTGGTATATTTTTTAATATTTTTAATTGTAAAAAATATACCAAATGATCAAAAATTAACTATAAGATTTTTAACATTTATTTACAGTGGTCGACAACCCTTTAACATCAAAAAAATTCAGTAATTAGATAATTTTGGCGCTTATAGACTGAATTATAAACAGCATCCATTTAAGTACATTTAAAACATAGAGAACTTTCTAAGCATTAAAATAATAAATTTAGAAAATGTTCAGAACACTCCTTATAATTGTCTTGCAACATTACAAAAACTTAAAAAAATAAAATGATTACATTTGAATAAATATGAATAATCAAAATAATAAAACCAAATAAGCAATAACCATTTCAAAAACTGTTCAGTTGTCGTTGCGAGAAATGCGCTTCATTGTATTATCCCGTGTGGAAAAGTCTACTGGGGCCAGACTGGGTCCCAGCCAAATTGCCCAAGTTCCAGTTGGGTCCCAACTGGAAACCCCAGTCTCGCCCAGGTGGGCTGTTCTCTGGGTTGTAACGCTCAGACCAACTAATACCCAGATTGGGGTAACCAGGTGAGTCCCAGCTGGGAAATACTTTTTACGCCCAATTAGTAAAAGAAGCACAGAAAAAACGGAAGATAAACTTTACATCGATTTCCGACGAAAGTTTCACTGCAACACAAATTAACCCTGTCGAATAAACTTTACACGAAATTGAGATAATTCTGTGTTTTTAAACCATCTCGGGATAATTTGTCAGCTGTTTGTCAGTGACAAAAAGCGTCTTCTGCTATGGATGTGTTCATAACCTACAATACCGACTGTGGCAGGAAGTATATATGAAAGTCTAATTATTTTTAAAATAACAATTAGGTAAGTAAAAAGTTGTTCTAAATCTAGTGTCCTGATTTATGTATAGCTTTTCACGTATATACTTTGCCGTTTTTCAATTGCTGCGAAGGACGTAGCAGACGACAGTTTTTATTCCATCGTATAGCATGTAATCTTTAACAGCTGAACATTTTATCTGCAACAAAATTTAACTTCAGTTTTTTCTGTGAGCACTGTAAAAAATCTTGTTGAAAATTACCACGGCGATCATGGGACAGAAAGATACCACTGATTGCCGGGTTAATTTTACCGAAACGGTGTAAGAATAATGCGACACAGTAAAATTCCTCACAAATAGCAAAATTACCATAGCCTAAATGTCAGGACGGTTGAATTTCACCATTTTAATTGAAAAGTCAACTGATAGTGTAAAATGTCACAGACGTAGTTCATTGCGCATGCGTCATATACGCCCCGGCGAATTTGAATTTCTAAAATGGTATTAAAAGAAAATGCGTGGATGATATGAAAGAATATGTTTATTTATTTTGGATTCAAACAAGTATTGACATAGCATCACCTAAATACAAAAAAACCACTGAAATGTGTTTATGTGTCGAATAAGGGGACATACATTTTTTGGTTTCAAGCAGAAATTAAGCCTAAACAATATTTACAAAATTTTTGCTTGATGGGATTCAAGTAAGTTCTATATTTTAATTGAATTTTTGAAAATGAATGTATACGAGAATTTTTTTAAAACGAAGAGACGGAATTGCGCTGGATTCAAAAAATGCTTTGTCCTCATATCGGATCCGGAGCCTCAATTGGTAACAAATATTAAGATAAACGATCAAACCTGGTATCTTTCTATATTCCAAATGCACAGTATAATATTTTTTAATTATAGTGTAACTGGAAAAATGTTATAAAGAATAATATCTATACGACTAATATCGCAATATCTGTTGTGGATCTGTTTAGAGCTTTTAACCTTTAAATAAACGAACTTTGCATTTTTTTAAAATCTTTTGAGTACAAAAATTGCTAAATTGTAGTGGCAGATAAACGTCAGGAAGAAAACATTATACAAGTATTTAAAGGAAAATATAATATTTGCGAAAGAAACATTGCTTGTATTACAACTTTAAGGAATTAAAATTATGAAACGAAGGTTATAAAAGACCGTGACGCCTACAAATATGTGGTTAAAGTTAGAAGTGATGAAATGGACTTTACTTAGATCCTACGCGTAACAGGACTTGCATGTTGGTGGCGGAAGTGAGAACGTGGTTAGTGTCAGGTGGTGAGAGGATTTACGGAATTTGTGTGGTAGGTGTGAGTGGAGTGTAAGGGTGGAAGCGGAGGAGGTGAGTAGGGTTGTGTGGGGTGAATTGGGGAGATAAAAAGTAATATTGAGAGTGGGTGTGAGGCGGGATATAGCAAATTGGGAAAGTGAGGTTAGGTTAGCAAGGAATCGGGGGAATTTGTGGTCAGGAGTCTTGGGCCTGCGAGGGTCAAGGGTGGAGCTCGAAAATTTGGGGGGATGTTAAGTGAGGGAAAGGGGTGTCTGCAAGGGCTGTGAGGAATAGAAAAAAAAAAAAAAAAAAAAAAAAAAAAAAGGGAAATAAAGAAAAATTTGGCGGCAATAGACAGCATTCTGCAGAGACATCTGGCGGTAGCAGAGGGTACTGCATGGAGAGGTCCCAGTTACCGGCGGCAAAGCGGGAGGTTGGTAGTGAGAGTACTGGTAGTGACGGTGACGGGGAGAAAATTTTCCACGTGCCACGACAGCCAACAGAGCGTGGCTCAGTGTCTAGTAGAACATCGAGCGTAAGTGACGGGGAGGATCTCTTGAAAAGGAAAAGAGACAGCCAAGAGAGTCCGTTTAAAAAAAAGCGGGAGAACCAGTAGGACACCCCCCCAAAAAATGGGGGAAAATGTGGAGAAGGAGGCTCTCGGTATACTGATAAGCGAGATCAGGGGGCTGAGGGAGGAATTGAGAATTAGAGATGAGAAATGGGAAAAGGAGATGAAAGAGATGAGGGAGAGAGTAGGGTCGTTAGAGAGGGAAAGGAAAGAAAAAGAAATTAAAATAAAGCAGATGGAAGAGGAAAATAGGGTGTGGAAGGAAAGGACGGAAAAAAGGCTTGAGAAGATGGAGGGCAGGACGGAAATGGAAGGCGGAGGTGGGGGGAGCGAGATTAAAGGTATTTGGGAGAGGGTAGAAAATCTGATAGAAGAGAAAGTGGGAGAGCGTAGGAGTGAGAAGGAGGAGAGGGCGGATAGGGAAAGGTTAAGGGCAATGGAGTTGAGAATGGAGAGAAAAGAGAAGGCAGACAGGAGGAATAATATTGTAGTAAAAGGGTTGAAGCTAAAGAACGGGGAAGAAAGAGAGGGTGTGGAAGCGCTGCTACAGAGCATAGGGTGGGTCAAAGGCAGGGTAGGGAAAGTTAAGTTGGAGGGGAGAAAGGACAAGGAAGTGGCGGTTGTGGAGATGGAGAGCTGGGAAGAAAAGTTGGGGGTAATGAGAAATAAAAATAGGATACAGGATAGGAGAGTTTTCATCGATCACGATTTAACGAGAAAGGAAAGGGATTTGCAGAGAATGCTGAACGACAGGGCTAGAAGGGAGAAGAGTGAAGGGAGATCGGCGAAGGTAGGATATAGAAAAATAAAAATAGACGAGAAAATGTGGGTGTGGGATGAGGAGAAAGAGGTGTTGAAGGAGGTGCAGGGGAATTTGTTTCGTAGGCAGTAGGGGGGTGGGGGTAATGCAGGATAGAGGAGGATTGAAGGTGTTGTATTGGAACGTAGCAGGGATAAGGAAGAAGGATGAGGAGTTCTGGAGGTATGTACAAGCATTTGATGTTGTGGGACTGGTTGAGACGTGGGTAGAAAGAAAGGAATGGGACAGAATAGAGCCAAAACTGCCAAGGGGGTACAAGTGGAGACTCCAGGAGGCGGTCAGAGTGAAGAAAAAAGGAAGGGCTAGTGGGGGAATTATAACGGGGGTTAGAGATGGATTAGAGGAAGAAGTTCATGGAGAGAAAGAGAGGGAGGGAGTGCAAATGAGGGAAGTAAAAATAGGAGGGATACCGTGTAAGTTTGTGACAGTGTACAATAAGGATGGGATGGAAAGAATTAAAGAAAGGGTGGAAGAATTGCTAGGCGAAAGAGAGGAGGGTATGGTGATACTGGGTGGGGATTTTAATGCGAGGATGGGAAGGGAAGGGGGCCTTTACAGGGAAGGGGAGAGCTTCAAAAGGAATTCGAAGGATAGGATAATAAATAAGGAGGGAGAGATTCTAAGGGACTGGATGGAGCATAGAGGGTGGGCAGTGGCGAATGGTATGGCTAATGGGGACGAAGAGGGAGAATACACGTATGTAAGTAAGGTGGGGGGTATCGGTGATAGACTACGTGGTAATGAATATGCAAGGATGGGAGGAGACGGAAAAATTCGCAGTAGAGGGGAGGGTGGAATCAGACCATCAGCCATTAAGTCTGTGGATAAGAGGTGAGGGTGGAGGAAGACAAGGCGGGGAAGAAGTCTCGATAGGGGAGAGGGTGACCTGGACGAGGGAGGCGATAGAGAAGTATCAGGAGCGGCTAGGAAAGGTACGCTTTAGAGGGGAGTCTGTGGAAGAGATGTGGGAGGATCTGAAAGAGAACGTGAAAGGGTGTGTGCAAAAGAAGGTATTCAGAAAGAAGAAGAAAGGAATGGTGAAGCCATGGTGGGATAGGGAATGTAAAAGGATGAAAAGGAAAGTGAAGAGGAAGTACAAGAAGTGGAAAGAGGGTAATGCGAGAAGGGAGGAGTACGTAGAAACGAGGAAGGGGTTTAGATTGATGTGTAAGAAGAAAGAACAGGAAAAGGAGAAAGAGCTGGAAGAGGAGTTAGCAAATGTTAAGACGGAGGGGGACGTCTGGAAGATAATAAATAGGTTTAGGAAGCGCAGGGTGGGGGTCAGCGAGAAGATAGGGAGTGAGGAGTGGAGGGAATTTTTTAAAGAATCGTTCCAGGGCTCAGATTCAAGGAAGACGGATGGGGGAAGTAGAAGAACGGGGGAGGCAGAGATTGAGGAGTTGAATGACGAGGAGATAGAGAAGCAGATAAGGAAGTTGAAAAGGTCAAAAGCAGCAGGGCTGGATGGGGTAGAGAACGAAGCATGGCTGTTTAGTACACAAGAGGTTAGGGAGAGGCTGAAGGAGGTAGTGAAGAAAGTTTGGAGGGGTGAGGGATTCCCAGGAGGGTGGAGAGAAGGCTTAATAGTGCCACTGTATAAGAAAGGGGATAGAGATATGCAGGAAAATTATAGAGGGATTACGCTAATGAATACGGCGTATAAAGTATATGCGATGGTGGTGGCAGAGAGACTGCGGAAGGATGTTGAGGGGAAAGGAATATTGCCGGAGACGCAGGCGGGATTTAGGGCGGGTAGGAGTACTATCGACAATATTTACGTGCTGCAGCACGTGGTAGATATAGAATTAGCGAAGAAAGGGGCGAGAGTGTACGCGTTTTTTGTGGATCTCAAAGGCGCGTTTCCATCGGTGGATAGGGGGAGGGCAGCGCAGGCGATGGAGGATAGGGGAGTAGAGAGGGGCCTAATTGAAAGGGTAAGGGAGATATATGAAGAGACAAAAGACAAGGTAAGAGGAGGGGAGGGGATTTCGGAGGGATTCTGGATGGATAGGGGGTTAAGACAAGGGTGTCCACTTAGCCCAACGCTTTTTGCGATTTTAATTGCGGATATGGAAAGTAAGCTGGAGGCCGGGGTGGTAGGAGGAGTCAGGATAGGAGGGGTTAGAATTTGGTCACTAGCGTATGCAGATGACATAGTGTTGCTGGCAAGCAGCGAGGAGGCCTTAAAGGAGATGATTAAGAGGTTGAGAAGATACCTGGATAAAAAGGGGTTACAGCTGAATGTGGAAAAGTCCAAGGTTATGGTGTTCAGAAAAGGAGGGGGAAGGGATAAGGGAAGGGAGTGGAAGTGGAAGGGAAAGGAGGTGCAGGAGGTGAAAGAGTTTGTGTACTTGGGCTTCGTGTTTCGAAGGAATGGTGGAGTGGATGGTCACATAAAAGAGAGAGTGAGGA
Source organism: Andricus quercusramuli (assembly GCA_932178445.1). NCBI lineage: Eukaryota > Metazoa > Arthropoda > Insecta > Hymenoptera > Cynipidae > Andricus > Andricus quercusramuli. The sequence goes on along the minus strand of CAKNXH010002339.1, from coordinate 300,797 downwards.
GGGCAAATGTAGTGATGAGGCAGGTGTGGGGGTTGGGAAAGAAGTTATTCGCAGATGATTTTGGAAGGAGAATGAAATTGTTTGATTCACTAGTGATGAGTGTGCTATTGTATGGGGTAGAAGTGTGGGGGTGGAAGGAAAGTGAAGAGGTTAATAGAACGCAGGAGAGGTATGTAAAGTGGACCCTGGGGTTGGCAAGGAACACGCCTAATTATATTGTCAGGAGGGTGACGGGGAGAGCGAGTGTAGGAATTCTAGCAGGGAGCCGGGCGTGTAAATATGAGGAGAAATTTTTGGAAGAGGGGGGAAGTAGGCTAGTTAGGGCGTGTTGGTGGGAAAAGGAGAACAAGGGAGGGGGTGGGAAGATGGAGGCTGAGAGGGAAAGGTATTTTAGAATGAATGGACTGCAGAAGGATAAAGTGAGAAGGATGCACGAGGAAGGAAGGAAGGTTTATGACGTGGTTAAGCAAAACGGCATGGAGAGAGAGAAGACAGAAGGGGAAGAGAGAATAAGAGAGTCAAGATTCAACGGGAACTATGTGTGGATTATGCCAAGTGCAAGAGCGCAATATTTATGTGAGAAAGGAGAGAAAGGAAGTCAGGAGCTTATAGCGAGGATGAGGTGTGGGTGCATGGAGGGCTTCAATAGGTTCTGGCTCTCGCGAGAGAAGAGGATGTGTGAACTGTGTGGAAAGGGGGATGCAAGAGTGGAGCACTGGTTGGAGGAGTGCGTGGAGGTGGAAAGAAGTGAGATAAGCATGGAGGTATTGTTGCATGAAAAGGGGGAAAAAAGGGCAGTAGCATGGGTGAAGGGAGTGTTGGGTAAGATGGAGATGAAGAGAAGGAAGGAGGAAGAGGAGTGGAGAAGGAAAGATTGTAAATAGGAGAGAAAGTAGATATAAGTAACATGTAAATATTGTAAATAGTAGATAAGTAGTAGGTATTAGAGCGATAACAGAGGTTGGCAAGCGAGGCAATGCGAAAAAGTAGGGATATGCGAGCGAGGCGAAGCGAGGAAGGCAAGGCGATACGAGCGTGCGGCTTAGAGATAAGGAATGGAAGGATGTTAGTTTTTAAGGGTTAGTTTTAAGAAAA
>CAKNXH010002339.1:184113-275736 GCA_932178445.1 Andricus quercusramuli | reverse complement strand
TTCAAATGGTTCTAATAGAGCCTTTGTTTCACATCTGTCTTGACTCACTTCAAAGATTGCACAAGTTAAGGATGCACATTATGCTTTATAATTGGAATTAAATAATATTGCTCTGGAAAAAATTTAATGAAGAAACTAAAATCATAGACATCAATCATTCTTGAAAGGAAGATATCGCACATGAAATGTGACAGTTTTCAAAGTTATGTTGCAAATCTGAAGTTTTCCACTGCGCATGCCCAAAAAGCGCGGGACTTTCTATAAAGCTAGGTATTTCTATAATTCAATTTAATTTGTTTTAAATAAGAAAAACAATTTTTTGTTAACATTTATCTGTATGACTGTTCATAGTATTCATTAATTTCGAATAGGCCCGCGCTTCTCGGCACATGCGCAGTTGAAAACGTCGGCAACCGCCGATGGCCATCTATCGGATATGAACAAACTAAAAAGGAACTCTAAATAAGAGTTCCTTCAGAGCCTAAGTTCTAAATGATCCCAAGTTTCACTTGAGCCGCAGCATTACTGATCCCTCAGTTTTTTCTGTGAGCACAACAGTTTCCGTTCCAGGAAGGTACCCGGGTGTAGTTGAATGTCAGAATATCAAGGAAGGTTTGGGGAATGTGCGTGAGGAATTTCATTAATTAAATCAATATAATGCGAAGTTTCTCACGAACATTCTCCAAGCATTCCTTGGAAACCTTCCGTGATATGCGGACATTTACCTACTTCCGAAAACCTTTCTGGAACATTTTTTGGAATTCATCGAACCTGCCATTGTAAAGTTCGAAGAATGATGATGGGAACTTTTGTACTATCCGGGTCAATATAAAGAAACAAAAGACTGTTACGTTGTTGGATCATTATGTTGCTTGACAAATTGATGCCTTGAGATTTAGTGTGCTATACATTACTGTACTTTTGAAGAAAGGCTCTATCTACATTGGGAGTCGAATGAAGGTATTCAAGGAAACGGCTTTGTATCTTTACTAATTTGAAGCTCCCAACATATGATTGTTAAAAGAAATACCTGCCATTCTTGAGTAATTTGGAGCTGCTGTATTCATTGGTGCAAAGGAAATTAATAATTTTAATTGTTTATATGAGAAACTGTAGATAGGTTTGATATTGATGCGCAAAGTATCAGGGAAGACTGATGAAAAAACCTCTCTACGTACTATTTAGTATCTCTCTCGCGTTGCATTTGGTTATTGATTCCAGAAAACATTTTAGTCAAGTGAGGAAAATTTTTGTTCGGTTGATTAAATTCGTTTGCTTCAATCCAGCTAAGTTTTCAGCTGAATCGTTATGTGGATTTTACAAAAATATTGTATCAATTTAACCAAATTTTTTGGTTGCACATCCTCCAAATGAATTAAGAGAGCATTTTACTAGAATTTAGCAAAAGATTTGGTTGAATCAACTGAAACATTTTTTTGAAAGCATCTTAAAAGCGACGGTCGCATGCGTAATTGGTACACCAATTCAAGATGACAGTCCACGTACGAGAATTCTTAGCGTCGCAGAAAAAAAAACATAAAAATTTAATCCGTTTGCACCTCGGTGATCCTCATTAAAATAAGTGATCCAAAAACAGAATCAATCAGGTTCAAGTGATTATGTCAAAAATGCGCAAGATTACTTCAATCTGGGTGACTATACTAAAGATTGTATGATTATATTTTCGACAAAACAACAGACGCTTTTTTGAATCAAAAAATCAAAGAATCCTGCACAATTTATATTGCAAATGACTTACCGTGAAATTGTCTCGCCTTTTGATGTTCAGTAATAAGTTAAATAAACTGCTAAATAATTACAAGATGACACAATTTCACGGCCATTTACTATGCAAATTGTGTAGGTTCCTTCGTGGTTAGATTAACTGCAAAGAGTGGTTAAATTAACTAAAGTCTTTTCTTAAATCAGCAAGAAGCACTAAATTGAATGGACTAAAATATTCTCTAAAATCGAGCAAAATATTTCCTTGGATTAACCAAAAGTTTTACTCTGATCAATCAAGTTTTATCAACCCAAAAATTTTCTTGATTCAACAACATATTTTTTTCTCCACATAATAACCATATTCTAGGATTAATTCAACCAGAATTTTGTATTTTTCCAGGCTTCTCTAAAATCTGAGTGAAAAAGGCTGATTAGGGTTAATCCCAAATTTAATTTGAGTTTATCATTAATTTTTGTACAGATGAATTAATTTTTTTATTACAAATCCAACGATATGAAAACTGATTTTTCATTTTAAAAAATGTCAAAGCTTAGGAGGTTAACAGGATAGATTGAAGAGAGAGTAAAAATATCTAAAATCTTTAGTGAAGAATTTCAATCTGCAAAATTGTTGTTACAAATATAAAGTTAAGTGATTTAATGAAAGATTTGATAAAATTTCATAATCTTGTCTCATTATATCTTATTAGCGTTCATCATGATAGTTATTTGTCCTCAACATGTTTAGGTTATTTTGGTTCATGTTTTACTTCTCAAAAAATCTAGCAAAAGAAACGACGAAATCTGGAGATTACTATTGTAATTTGAAGACAAAAAACTGTCATGAATAGAGCTCTACACACTCTAATAACATGTTGTTTCTTCTAATGCCTAATTATCAAATCGAAATATATGATTAAATTTGAAGTACTTACTATAAAATATAATAAGGGATCATAAATGACAATGATTATTAATATGTCTACATCTAAATTCAGTAATATGTAACTTTTATTCAAATATAATATTGTATCCCAGCAGAAATTAAGAGCAAATAAATAAATTAATAAGTTAATTTGGCATTTTATATCTTGATAAGATATTCCTAAAAATCATACAGTCAGAGGAAATATTCTTTGAATCGAAGAAGATTTGAAATTAAAGACTTTTAAATATTTAGCGTGTATAATACAAAGTGATGTAATTTGAAAATGCTTTTTTACATTCTCATCATAATGAGCAGGTATTGGTTTTATGTGAAAAATGACTTTCGCGGATTCCATCAAATGTCGACGTTTTGAGACCGCCTGAGTCAGAAAAAATAGTTTTTGCGTCGGTGTCTGTCTGTCGTTGTCGTCGTTGTCGGCGTTGTCGTCGTTGTCGTCGTTGTCGTCGTTGTCGTCGTTGTCGTCGTTGTAGTCTGTAAACACGATAACATTTGAAAAAATCATCCGATTGGATTGCCCCTTGGCACACTTCACAAGAGTGTGGAAAGAAAGGACGAGTTCGTCAGCCAGCTATTTTGGACAAAATTTCGAAAAGTTAGAGCATTTTTGACATTTTTGTGACAATATTTTTTCGAAATTTGACATTTCTACTCACGGCTCTTCATAGCACATGGAAATTTGAACAATTTATCCTCATGACTTTTTTCGATAAAAGTAAAATTGTCAGAGCTATAGGATTTTCAAAATCCAAAAAAACAAACGAAAATTAACATTTTGAGCCAAACAACGCACGATATGAAAAAAAGTCAAGACAAGAAAAGTGTTTCTTTTTGCACGTCCTACAAGGGTATCATAACGACTTTTTGAATTTTCTTGAAAAATTGAAAATTCACATTTTTATTGCACAAAAAATAATAAAAAATTCAAAAATTTAATTTTACGGACAAACTATGCAAGTTACGACAATAAATGATTCAACAAGAATTATGCACTCAAAAAAGATCTACAAATTTGTTATTGGTCACTTTTTGATAGGATGTATAGTTTTTGTATTATTTGTAAAAATTACATTAACAGTGAAAAAATCAGCCCGATAAGTGGGCACATTCTCATCAAAACTTTGCTTATTTATTTTCTTTTTCATCTCGTGTGTGTTTTTCCAAAATATCTCATTGTTTTCATGTTCTCAATACTATTTCTAACCATTAAAACAATAAAATAACTATCATTAATGCTCACTGTACTTGAAAATTTGTATTTTTATTATTACATTCTCATCATAATGAGAAGGTATTGGTTTTATGTGAAACATGACTTTCGCGGATTCCATCAAATGTCGACGTTTTGAGACCCCCTGAGTCAGAAAAAATTGTTTTTACGTCGGTGTCTGTCTGTCGTTGTCGTCGTTGTCGAAGCAACGAAGCGCGAAGCGCGACGAACAAATCTTGTGCCGCAAGCGCGCTCAAACTTTTGCGTTTCTATTATACGATGAACAGAAACGAGCATGGAGCGCGAGGTTTACATGATTTTGAAAGCAAATATCGAGCGCGAAGCGCGAGTGTCTTGATGAGAATGTGTTCCTTAAGGTCGATAGAACCTTAAGTAAATTATTTCTTCTTTTTATGTAAAACTGACGTAATTAAACCAAAAGCAAGTCATAACGATGAAGTTTACTACGAGAGTATTAGCCCACGAAACGCGCAATAGCGAGCATACGATGTGCGAAAACCTATAGAAGAACCAAGTTTAAAGCGTCAGGTAAATGTGTCCGAGCGCGTAGCGCGAGGTGAACACACTATCGAGCGCGAAGCGCGAGATCCAACAGGTGCGCGCCCTAGGCGCGCTCAAACTTGCGAGCGAAGCGAGCCGCGCGCGAAGCGCGCGATGAGAATGTGCCCGCAAAGCGGGCAGATTTTTTTAGAAATGGTTTAATCTCAAAGGTTCAAAATTGAAAACAATTCAATTTCAAAGATTTGAAATAGAAAATTTATTCAATTTAGCTTAGCTTCAATTGAATAACTGGGCATTTTTAAGATACCGGTTAATAATGATTGATGAAAAAAACAATTTCACCCACAAGAGAAGCTAAAATTCTTTCAACTCTAAAAGTTATAAAGAGCTTTCTTTTCACATGTTACATGTATCAATAGAGAACTGTACTGCCATTGACGAGCATCTTAATATAACTGATTTTACTCAAATTTTGAGGAGATTTTTTTGGTATTTGAATAAAACTGAGGATCGACACGAAAGAGATTCGAAAAAAATATACACCAAGTATAACTAGGAACCCCTCGACTATAAACTGATCAGAAAATGCGCTTAAAATTATAGATATTATCATACTGACCAACAAAGTTAGGAAAAAACGCTGAGTTGAGGAGCACGACACAAAAAATTATCTTCATTTTCTCTTAAGAAAGGAAACTATAGTGAAATAATGAATATTTTACGAAATGTGTTATTATTTAGCTACTATCTCATTCCCCGTTCAAAATGATTTCACATATTTATTTGACGAATTGGAGAGGTGAACGTTAATGGTCCGGCAAATATTTGTATTTGATTAGATTGTTTTTATTGCACTGAGAACAAGGCCAGAATGTGTAAATTATCTATGTATGCGCTACGTGTGCAGATTCGGCTCTCCGTTTAACTGACGTCATCATAATGGAGACCGACTAAAATATAATATTGTTAGTCTGACTTTCCAACCAACTTCAAATAAGTAATAACAACTTAAAATTTGAAAAAAATACGTTCTTGTCTGATGTTCAAATCACAAACTTTCAAATTAAAAAGGCATGCAAAGTATCTAAAAATAATAATTATCCCAGACAGATCTAAAATCATAATGCCGTTCTGAAGGCATTTTCTGTTCCGATAGTCTAATTAAACATGATTTCGAAGTCAACGTTTTATTTCATTATCAATTATGATATTCCCCATAACTTGGCAACAGATTATATAGATATAGATTGAAGTGGAGCAGAAAATTCTTGTTTGAACAGTCATAACGCATTTGGATTTTTTCAAAATATAAGTCAACTACTGATGTTTGAACTCTAGAAGTCGAAAAATTTTATATGACTTTAAACTAATTCTTTTATTCATGGCAACAAATTAATAAAAAATTATCGCGTCCATCATTCAGGACATCTATTAGAGTTATCAGGAAAAATTTGAAATGAAGTTCTTATCTCATTTTTTAATGTCTATTCACGTCATGTACTGAGCAAAGGTGGGAGCTAGTTAGGAAATATTAGAATGAAAGAGACTAGTTCTGCTGATTACCTCAAGTTGGTGAGACTCGATTCTACCACGTTAACCTCTACCACGTTAACCTCTACCACGTTTGGTTCAAGGTTATTTCTAGGTCAAAAATAGAAAATTTGAAGGTCACGTCGAGGTTATACTGAGACGAGAGTGTTAGAAAAATGTGAGAAAAATCCTATATAGATGTTGTGGGTCGCCACATCCGAATCTGGGGTTCGCTCAATTCTGCGAGGTCACCCAGAGGTGACTTCAAGGTCACGTCAAGGTCATACTGAGAAGAAAGTGTTAGAAAAATGGGAGAAAAATCCTATATAGGTTTTGGGGGTCGCTGAGTCCGAATCGGGAGTTCGCTTAACCCTGTGAGATCAACCAGAGGTGATTTCGAGGTTCATCAAGGTCATACTGAGACGAAAGTATTCGTATTTATATTTGTATTCATTCATGAAAATTTCATGTCAATGTCATACTGAGCCGAAATGGTTAGGAAAATCTGAAAAAATTATAAGACTATTGCTGGAATCTAAAGAGAGACACAAGTGAAAAACATAAAAGAGAAGCAATTAGAAGATCATTTTAAACTGAACATAAAAGTTTCCACGTGGAACACTATTGGCGATGACGGAAACATTTGAGATAGGAAGCATAGATGCCCGAAACGAAGCTGAAAGATAACTTTGTTATGTCTTTCGGTCCAAAGTTTCACTGAGCACCTCTTGAGGTTGGCATGAATCCAAAAACATTATAATTTTTTTTAGATTTTCCTAATCGTTTCGTCTCGGTATGACCTTGACATGACCTTGAAATGATCTTTGGGTGAAATCATAGCGTTAACCGAATCCCAGATTTGGACTCAGCAAGTCCAAAATCCCATATAGGATTTTGCTCACATTTTTCAGACCGTTTCATCTCAATATGACCTTCACGTGACCCTGAAATTACCTCTGGGTGACTTCGCAGGATTAATCGAACCCCAGCTTCGGACACGGCGACCCCCAAAACTTATATAGGATTTTTCTTACATTTTTCTAATTGTTTCGTCTCAGTATGACCTTGCGAACCCTAGATTCTAACTCAACGACCCCAAAAACCTATATACATATTTTTTCAGATTTATTTAGCCAGATTTTTTGCTTTGACCTTGTGATGACCTTGAACCAGACGTGGTGGTGGTTGACCAACCTCAGATTCAAAATCAGCGACCCCAAAAACCCTAGTATACCCCAATGAAGTCCGGTGGTAAATCTTGTATCAAATGTTGACCAGTGTTATTTTTCGTGGATGCATTGTCACTAGCAATCCTACGAGGTTAGTATCAGTGTATGTAGGGGAAAGTTGCCTAAGACGAGCCCCCTTCCATATTTTCCAAAAATTTTCGATTTTAAGCAACTTTAGAAGCAAAAGCGATTATTGGCATCATAGTTTGATGTTTTATTTACAAAGCTCACACACTTAAAAGTTCAAAAAATGTTTAAAAGGCAATGAACTTCGATGTTGAAAAAATATGTATTTGTTTCGTCTTAGGCAACCCGGTATCCTAAGACGGGCCCCTTTTTAAAATAAAAAAAACTATGTAATTAAACATTAGATATTGATGAATTTCATTCGCAGCGTATTGTTTAAACATAATGTTTACGTTTATGACATATTAGTTACGTAAAATACCTTATAAAGCGTAAAATAAGCGTCAAATAAGGTCTAACAGAAAATAAGTGTAAAAGAAGTTCAAGGACTAAATATTTATGAAAAGTTATAAAATTTCGAATATTATTCATCTTAGATCCAGAATTTACTGATATAAATCGAAAAAGCGACATAGTTTACAAAATTTCTTATTCATGATGTAAAAGCAAGAAAGAGGTTAGGTCATTAGCATTGAGACTATCGGAAACTCACAAGGAAAGCAGATTTCCCTTTTACCTACAGTTCTCTAGCCTAACCGGGGCCCGTTTTAGGAATTTCGCATGATCACAATTTTTTAAATATTTTAATCAAATAGCATAAGAATTAATAAAACGTAAGTATCAGTTGCAAAGTTTACAAAATTATCTATCAAACAAAAACATAACTTACTCCTTCAAATCATTAGAAGTTATTAAATCACAACTTCTAAAACAGGTGAAAGTTCGTTCTCTAACGTACGAAAATAATTTTTCCTTTCTGTTTTTGTTAATTTACTTCCAGTACAGGAAAAAACACCTTCAAAATAACCAGAATTTTGCTGAACACGTATTCGCATGCGTAAGTGATGACTATATTGCTTTTGTACAAAAATATTCATGGTGTCCCGTCTTAGGAGAGGGCTCGTCTTAGGCAACTTTCCCCTATACCATGAAGCCATTTTCCCTTGCGGGGTAGGCGTGACACTACCCGATTCGGGTAGTGTTTCTAGGTGGATAGTTTCTTGTAGTAAATAACTACAAGTGTGGGCTCACCACACCCACGACACTCCAACAGCACGCAATTAGTAGTATTTCCGAACGGTCACCCATCCAAGTACAACCGCTCCCAACATTGCTTAACTTCAGCGATCTAACGAGAACTGGTGTTTTCAGCGTGATGTTAAAAATAAATGATCTGTACTTCAGAGTATAGATTTTTTATCACAAAGTAAATAATATTCAAACGGTCGAGATGACACAGTTAAAACCTGAAGCTTACCTTTCCATTCCAGCAAGGGCAACAGAAATATTGAAAACCATTTAGTATTGCATTTTTGATTTTCTTGTGCTTAAAATCGTTATTATTTTTTTATAGTTAAAGATTTCTATTCGACATGCTTTGTTTCAGCATAATATCGCTAGGAGATCATCTTCTTCTATTCCTGATGTACAAAATAAACTATTAAAATGTCAGAATTCTTCAAAGGCAGGAAAAATTAGTCCAAAAACTGGTAATTTTCTATATTTTTACAAAAAAATTAACCATTTTCTGCCGTTGCAGGTCGCAAAATATGTCCAAATTTTTCTTCTCTATATATTTCAATTTCAGCGCATAAGCGAAAGGTTTTCTGCAAGTTTCAATCAAATCAATGAAACCATTTTTTCATTAGCACTATTATAAATTTGAAAAAATGCGTAAGAAATAGCATATTCGAAAATGTGAAAGTAAAAATTATTTTTCAGGTCTAGATTTGCAAATTTCGTGCACATCTCGTTATTGTCAAGTGAATACCTATGACAATAAACAAAGAAAGTGATTCAAAACCGAAGACATACTTTTTTCAAAGAATAATTCAATTGATATCTAAGTTATGAAACATGTTGAGGATTTGAAAAAAATGTTATCCAACTTATTAATTATCCATAACTTCATCATTAGTCACGGTCCAGTTGAAATTACTTCAACAAAAAAGTGAAAACACCAATAATGTTTTTCCTGATGGAGACAATTAAAATCATGAATTGTAATTTATCCTATAACTCTACCTCTAAAATATGGGCGACCTTAGGTTTCAATAAATGATGAATTAGCCTGACTGTCGAGTCTCGATTACTGGACTAGTCATTCAACGTCTGACCAATACGGCTATTGCCACTGAATGCTCGCGGCACTATATCGGTTACGCAGTGGTCGATGCCGTTATGGTTAGACAGCGGTCCATCTCCAACGTCCGCGTGCAGTATACTTCAGTGACCGTGCGATGCTGGATAACTCAGGCCATCAGACCCTCAACACATTGCTGAATATGAACAAATTGTATCCGATTTTCTTAAAATTCCCAGTACCGATAATTTCAAGAAAATAACCCATAAAGAACTAACAAAACAAATTAAAACTGCTAGAAACAACAAAGCACCCGGTCCTGATTCAATCTCAAACTTTGTCCTCAAAAAACTTCCAATCTCGTGTCTCACTCTCCTCGCCACTATCCTCAATCCTTGTATCCAACTAAGCTACTTTCCTAATTCATGGAAAATAGCACACATTTTAATTTTTCAGAAAAAAGGCAAGGATCCATATCATCCAACCAGCTACAGGCCTATTAGTCTTCTTAATACAATGAGCAAAATTTTTGAAAAAATAATACTCACTCGCGTAAATTATCACCTCGAGGAAAACAGCATCCTTAAACCACAACAATACGGTTTTAGAAAAGGTCACTCTACGCAGCACATGATGCTTAAGCTTACCGAAGCCATTAGCCTGAATTTCAATCGAAGAAAACATACTGGAGTTGTTTTCCTCGATGTAGAAAAAGCCTTTGATAGTGTCTGGCACGTAGGACTGCTCAGAAAACTAATAAATTACAATTTCCCAAGAGGGCTTATCCATTTCATACATTCTTATCTCTCCAACAGAAAATTCTCAGTCAAAATAGGCCAGACACTTTCAAAAGAGAAACACATCCGAGCGGGTGTGCCCCAAGGCAGTATTCTAGGACCGGTATTCTTTATCATCTACGTTAACGACATCCCTGAGGCCCCCGAAGTTACAATTGGATTGTATGCTGACGACACCGCACTATTTACCTCCTCTTGGTCAGTTCCGAAAATCTTAAGATTACTTAACAAAGCTCTTGAAATCACTGAGGCATGGGCTAAGCTTTGGAGAATAAAAATTAATGTAGCAAAGTCAGAATCAATCCTTTTCTCAGTCAGAAGGCCTGCTAAAATAAATCCACCAAAAATGTTTAATGAACCAATAGAATGGAAAAATTCCGTAAAATACCTAGGGGGTAAACTTCATAAACGTCTTAATTGGAAACAGCATATCCATGAAACTAAAGGGAAAGCTCTCGGGGTTATCTCGCGCTTGAATCCTATTGTTAATATACACTCGAGTCTAAAACCTGAATATGGTATCCTGATTTACAAAATGTTTATTCGACCAATCATAACCTATGCCTGTACAATTTGGGGAGGTGCGTCTAAAAGTAACATCAATCACATCCAGACCATACAAAATAAATTCCTCAGACGTATCACAAAAACTCCTAGATATACCGAGAACTCTGTCCTCCACAGAGAATTTCAATTACCTTACATTTCAGAGTATATCAAAGAAACTGCCACTAAATTCTATAAATCCACATCATTATCACCTTTTGAATATATCTCCTCTCTGGGGAAATATAACTTTGACCCGCTTCGCAAACACGGGATGCCAAGAGACTTTCTAATGAAATAAGTCACCCAGGTCGAGGTGGCCTTGCCACCCCCGACCTACTAAACACTTCTCTTTTTCGACCCCTCTACCACCTTCCCCCTCTTCTTCTTTACTTCTCTTTCATGAAACAAACTATCAGATATTGTGGTTTTTTCCCGCCTGCGGGCTTTTTTTTCCGCATATAACAAACGTCAATTTAAATTCCATTCATGTCAAATTTCTCTCAGATTGTGTAACAATGCCCAAACAGGTAACACACAACAACTTCTTCCAGTTCGATCATTCTTCGGGGAGATCATTAATCGTTACCTTCTTTTTTTTTTTTTTTTTTTTTTGGATAACTCAGTCTGCCACTCAGCTTAGTCCAATCAACATCGGGACCGCTAGCACAATTGATCTTAAAAATCCAATCCAGGACGTTGTAAGCGATCTCCGAGACCGATATCTCAAAGATACCGGAGAATCAACGGCGATACCACGCTGAAAACACCAGTTCTCGTTCGATCACTGAAGTTAAGCAGTGTTGGGCGCGGTTAGTACTTGGATGGGTGACCGTTCGGGGAATACTGCGTGTTGTTGACCCGTCGTGGGTGTGGTGGACCCACACTGGTAGTATTTATCCACCTAGAAACACTACCCGAATCGGGTAGTGAGGCAATGAACTTTCGAGTTCGAAATGCTGATCAATTTTTTTTTTTTTAGGGCCGGAGAATCAGTGGAATGGCACAACCCCACAGCACCCACAACTACCCTGCTCGGTTACTAAATGCAAATAAATAATGAAGGCAAATAAAATAATGTTTGTTTCAAGAAATCAGCACAAATGTAAGCCTCGAAACCTAGGACCACGACCCTTTACTTAGGGGTCGATTTTCACGACAACGGAGGTCTATGTCATCCAACGGGCTCCTCTCTACAATAACAGAATAGCACCAAAAAACGATGGTCTATTATTCTTTACTTCAACATTATTTCGCTCCTTTCAAAATATTCCAAAAAGGGTGAAAAAACATGAGACACATCGAATCGCAAGCGTGGTGCAAATGAGGCATGTGTTTCAATGTAGCTTCTTTCAGGAACTCTCCTAGTAAGAGCTAAAACCAGACTACGAGACAAGGGTTGGAACACGAACCAATAATCAGTATCACATTCATTAATGTAACGCGTGGAACTTGGTCTCAGAATAAGCTCACGAGTGCCCGGCAGAAAAGTCGGAACAAAACTGAAAAAAGAAAGCTGGATACCGCCCAGTCGACCGAGCGTGCCACCATGACAACAACACTGTCGCCTCACTGACGCAGTTGCAAAGTGTCGAACGACAAACACTGAGAAAAGTGACCGCGCCGAAAAAATAGCATCACAGACAAACTGAAATAGTTATTTTTTGAACAAAAAAGGTCACTAAACTTAAATGATGAATTATCAACAAAAAAAAAAAGAATTTTGAAATGATTCGTTGTTTCAACTCAGCAGTGAAACTTCAAACAAAAAAAAACTTCCAGTTGAATATTTGAGCAGTAACTGATTCAAATTCCCTGTAAATATCAGATTTTTCCGTGTTTTCTTCGAAGAGGTATTTGTCTTGAAAAAATAACAATTAGCAAAAATTAAACATTTGTGATAAGTTTGGTTTTTCAAAAACAATTATTGAAATTTAATAAATACAATATAAATATACAAAAAAAATTATTTTCATTTATTGTAGAAATAATATTCTTACTAGTATTCAATAATAAGATCATGCTATCGTCAACTATGAATTGAAATACTGTCGTATACGTCTGGCTTGATGAAATAAAATATTGCATTATAGATTTCAAATTTCTCCCAGTTTTTATCATGCACATAGATGTTGAATTTTTCTTACTCTTGAACTTAAAAAATTAAATTTTGATACAAAAATAGAATGATTTAACACACCTATGTAACAAATATATCCAAAAAATGTAGTACATGGATTTTTATAGGAAATTCGAATCAAATTTAAATACTTGAATTAAACTCTAACTTGATGAAAAATTTATCCGAAAATACCTTAAAAATGTATTTTTGTATGTTTTTGGGTATTCAAATTATTGTTATTTTTTAAGAACTATAAGTAAATTAAAAAATTTTGTTATTCATATTGAATTTGCTAAAATTTTCTCGCTATAATTGAAGCCTCGGCAGAGATAACGTTGGATCAACAAAAATCTATTTTTCTGGAATCTTCATTCAAACTCTGAATAGATGATGAAATAGTATGTTATATAGCATAATTTGTTGAATGAGATATACTGCGACGTAGAATGTAAAATCTTCGAGCAAGAATCTGATGCCATATACTATGAACATAGATTTATGATAAATTATTTTTGTTGATCCAACGTTATCTCTGCCCAGGCTTGAATTAAAAAAATTTCGGTGAACGTTGTCAAATTGTATATGAGATTTCCTGGAAAATCTACAACAAATTTTGAAGAATTAATCGGTTTTATTTCTAAAGAACGGATAATTAGTGCGCTCACAGCGTGCAAAATATTCTTATAGTTTTGTAAATTGTTAACTTTTTAAATGATTGGAACCTCAGTGTTCAGTTATATTTTTTTTTTGTTTCTGTATAATTATTTCATTTAAGTTCTAGTACAAAGTGTATCCATTCTTGTAATATTTTTTAGTAATAAATGAGGCACATTTTTAGGAGCGAATATGATTCAGTTTATTAGAACAGTTACATATGATGCCATATAAGAAGCTATATCCAGACGGACTCTGCTTGATGAAAATCTCTGATTCGGTGACGATACGTTATTGTTGATAGCTTGGAACGAAAATAAAACTCAACTCGATACAATTCTAGTTGTATGACTTTGTACCCCGATTTTTTTGTCATTTATTACTTTTTTTATATGAGCCACATTATCGAAAATTTTAAGTTGTAAGATCTTGTATCGAAAATATGTGATTTTTATTCAAAAGTTACATCGTGCTGATCGTGTATAAAAAGGTTATGATAGGTTCACTTTGATTTATATTATTCGCTAGAAAAAGGTTTTTGTGTTTTAGTTTTAGTGGGAATCTTTGTTGGTTTCTTAATTTTTCGATAAGAAAAATAAATTTGAGGTATAGAGTTCCTGAAAATAAAACAAGAATCCAACGATCAAGTTTGGATAACAACCACGAAATGCTTCTATTGCAATTCCTGAAAACAAAAACAAAAATTGTTTTTTTGGACAAAAATAAAAAAGAGGAAAGGAAAATGAGAAGGCAACCAACCAAATCTCCTTCCTTCTCTTTTTTATTTCTTTCGTCTTTTTAGTATTATTATTATCAAATCACAATATGAAAGCATTCATAATGTTTACCAAATATTTCTATTCTCAATTTACCATTTATTTTGGTAAATATGATAAATGCTTTCATATTGTGATTTGATAATAGTAAGAATGAGAAGACAAAAGAAATAAAAAAGAGAAGGAAGGGGATTTGGTTGGTTGCCTTCACATTCTTCTTTCCTCTCTTTTATTTTTGTCCAAAGGAACAAATTTTTTTTGTTCTTAGAAATTGCAATAGGAGAATTTCGTGGTAGTTGTCTAAATATGATCGTCGGATTCTTGTTTTATTTGCAGGAAGTCTATATATTAACTTGGGTATTGGACGTTCAATGTGATTTCGAATTTGATTTTAATCTAATTTGAAATTCCTAAATTCCAAAAACAGATTCAACTTATTGTTCCATAGCAATTGTACATAAGCTGTGGATTGAAAGATCTAAGTTGGTGTAGAATCCATGTATTTTTTGTGTGTGTTGGTGATCGAAATCCTCCATCATCTATGGTCTTTGTAAGCTACTTGTATATATTTTGTGCAGTCTCTGGATTTCGCTGTGGAACTGTCTATTCTTCTCCTCTAACCAGGTATCCTACTCTCTATATAAGCAGCGCTGGATGAGTATTCGGACGCATTTCAGGTGATGGCTCGAAGATTTTAAAGAATCCGAAACTTCGGTTTTCTTGTTCCGTTATTGGTCTTACATCCTCATTGTCATGTATGCTCACCTTAACCCTTGTGCAATAATGCCAGCGTGGACCAGTGCGAGCGGAGGGCGGTATCAGTCGAGAGCAATCGAGGAATGGATACAAACGTCCATCCGATCGTAAGACTATTCCAATCATGAAACCACCTTTCACGCCAACATCATATAATCTTCTGTATGTAACCTGCGATATTTCTCCAACCAAACCATGAAAAGTTTCGAAATGATGAACGTTTGGTCGATAGGGCTCAGGAAAAACTTTTGTTTCTACTTTATCTTCGTTTCTGCGGTCAGCTAATTCTGTAAGAAGAATGCAAACAAAATATATTTCCGACTCAAATCAGTACATGTTACAATAGAGTGGCCCTTTAGGGTAGTACGGGAAATTGACTTTCGATTTTTGGTGATAGATCTTCCGCCCCCTCCCCCCAATATTTTCATTGATTGGGTAAAAATCTATATTTTTGTTTTCAAATCGATCAACATTAACCCTTTCCCCGAGGGTTGCAATTTGGAGAGGAGCAGTTGAGCCTGCAGCTGTTCATCTAAAATAAGTCACCAATGAAATTGATTTGAGTAACTTGTGACGTACTTTTTAATTATTCATTTGCTTCTGTTTTACTTCCAGAGACCTTCCAGGCATATAATTTATTAGCTTTATATGAGGGGCCATACTCAAATTACGAAACTGATTATTAGCCCTTTCCAGACCAATTCTTCCTTTTAACAATGGAACCGCAACGAATTCACACAGAGTGCCTGATCCCCTCCCCAATTGTGATTTGTTATTTCATTTAGGTAAGGCCCCTAACGTAATATGAAGGTAAAGAATAAAAAGAGTTCCACTGAGGACATTTTTGAAACATAAGCTAAGCATTTTGTAGGAGGAATTAATATTATAGGATAAAATTTTATTTTTGTTGTTGCTTTTTTTAGCGTGTTTTAACACACTATAATTATTGAAAAAAGTTCCTTTGCACTTCCTTTATCTTGATTACAGTAATTACAGGTAACGCTTGCCTACTAAATGTATTTTGCTGTCAAATCGTACTATCAATTTAAAGTAATTAATATTCAACTTAGTAGTTATTTGTCAATTAAGTTAAAAACGTTACATGATCGTTTTCTTTTAATTTACTTTTCTATTATCAGATTCTGATTTCTTATCTTTTTATAAACTTCTTCTTCTATAAAACACACAAAAAAATACACGTACTCTGAAAAATAAGTTAGTAGTTTTCCACAATCAAATTACTAATTTTCTACCCACCTTTAGATATTAGTGAAATTTCACTGACTTAGATTTAGAGAGACCAACAAAATAAAATTTTAATTCTTTATGAAGCCAAGAAAAAAAGTGTTCAACAAAGAAATGGAATAAAAAATTACAGATTGAACATATTGCAATTCAAAATGCACTTAAAATTATAGATATGATTATATTTACCAACAAAATCAGGAAAGAGTGCTAAGTTGAAGAGCACAATACCAAAAATAATCTTCATCTTCGCTTTACAAAGAAAAATACGAATGTTGGTAATTAATAAATATTCTACAACATGATTTTTTATGTTTGTACATCATGAGTCTGTATTTACCACACTAAAAACTTGAGCAGACTATGTAGGTATAACGCTGGAACATAATTTATTATCTCATAGTCCAATTTTATAAAGAATTACCGCACCGAACACAAAGCAATTTTTTTTTTTAGGAATGGTGGAAAATCTCTCAAAGCCACTCGGGACGATCCCCACTGCCCGAGCGTATGGGATTTCCACATAATAAACCTGTTGACTTCTGTCTTCTGATCGGCCTCTGCCGACGTGAGTGGGCAGCTGTTGAAAGAATAGTTCTACCACACAATCTGGGGACAAAGGGTTTAGTGATGTTCGACGATTGTGTGAATCTCAGGTTACACAATAGCGCGCATATTTCGAAAACAGAACTAGCATTTCGCTCTGTGACTACATCTGAAGAGTTGACCTGTATACCCCCTCAAAACTTGCAGCTGCTGATTTTTAGAATATCGGTCATCTCAACGCCGAACAGTTAGCTGATTAGTGGCGGTGTAAACAGCTATACAGACAACACCCCCAAACATTAGATCTTCCTTGCATGTATAGTGAGGCTTCTAACCTCTGGTTAAGCGGGGGAGAACTTTTTGCGGAATTGGAAGGATTTGTCATTGATATTTAGGATAAGGTAATCAAGACGAGGAATTATCAAAAACACATCCTCAGTATGGTGGCAGTAATTGGTAAAAGCCGCCTTTGTGCAGTGCCCAATGAGAACATCGAACACATCATTGATGAATGTATGATGCTTGTCTCGCAAGAATAAACGTGCAGACATAATGATGTTGCTGGGATCATTCAACAACAAATTACCTTGAGCACTGCCTTACTAGAGAAATGTTACTTTACCTTACCCAGTTAAAGTCCGAAAGAAGGAAAACCATCTCCTTTACTGGGACAGGAATATTCTGACTAAACACCTAGTAAGATACAATCGTCCAGATGTCCTCTGGTTAGATAAACGTGCTCAGCATTCAAGAATAATAGACATGAGTGTTCCGCTGAACAATAACATTAGGATCTAATATACTGAGAATATCCAGAAATATTCAGAGCTAAAGCAGGAGATCCTGACCATGTGGAGGGTGGTAAGGTCACCATCCACCCGATCGTGATTACCTCCACTGGAATGTTCATGCAAGGTGCTTACAATGTTTGAAAGGATGGCGAGTTTCAAATTCGCTACATCCAATTCTGAAGGCAATATTGCTGAAAACATTCCGCAAAGTCCGGAGTTTTTTCGGCGTGAACAATGATAGCGGCTAGAAGTTTACTGTTTGAGAAAAATATTTCCCTGGATTAACCAAAAGTTTCACTTGAATCAACTACAATATTTGCTTGGTTGAACCAAAAGATATGGTATAAGCAACCAAATTTTACTAACAAACCAATGTTCCTGAGTCAACAAAATGTTTTTTTGTCCAACGATATAAGGAAATCGCTTTTTACAAAAATGTAGATAGAAAATTTCTTTAGATGTACGGCAGTATACTAGTGACCATCCACAAAATACGCAACAGTTTAATTTGCAAGATGTACAATGGAAAATTTCTCCAATTTTCAAGATTTGCAATCGAAGTCTCTGGAATATTTAACTCCATAATGGAGTATTCTTCGGGAACCAGTCAAATTACCTTGAAGTCATTCAACTCTGCAAGTGATAAGGAGCTGCCTTTTCCCATCTTATATCAATAAAAAACTTTGCTGTTTTTGAGGCACATGTTAATATTAACTGATTTAGTTCGGATTTGAAGGTGAGTCCAGAATAGGAAATTCAAAGTCGAAATAAACATTGCCATATGTTCGACATGCGTTACATTGTTCTCGTGATTCAAAATTAACAAAATGGCTGTCTGCTATGAGTTTTATATCGAACTAAGGTTATGTAAATGTGAACTATTACAGATATTACAATTTTAGTGAAAATAATAAAGTTACGTACGACATATGTCGGACATACGTCAATGTTTGTGTCGGCTGAGAATTGCCTATTCTGGACTCACTTTGAAGATTATTTTTTGGGGTACTGTAAACTGATTAGAAAATGCACTAAAAGTTATAGATATTATTATACTGACCAATGAAGTTAGGAAAAGTCGCTAAGGTAAGGAGCACAGGACAAATAATCATCTTCATTTCCTCTCAATACAGGAGAATGTACGTAAATTACTGAATATTCTAGAAAATCTGTCACTGTTTAGCCACTGTCTCATTCGTCATTCTGAATGATTTCACATATCTGTTTGACGAATTGGATGGGTGAGTGATATTTGCCTGAAAAATATTTGCATTTCATTAGTCTGTTTTTGTCACACTAAAGACTCCGCCAGAATGTGTGGGTATGAATTTAGATGACAATTTTTGTTCTTATAATCTTATTTTCTAAAAAAGAAACATTTTGCGATCAACTCATTCGTTTAATGATTTTGAAAGACTGGTTCATTGGAACTCTAGGAGATCATTGAAATTATATAAATGAATGAAAGAATTAAATCTAGTGCTTCAACAGTCGTATTACCGCATACAAACATAAAGCAATATTGGAAATTCATATTTCCATTCCTTTAAACAATACAAATAACCGTTGATAATGATTGTTTTAGACAATCATTCGATAATATAATAAATTATCTACGCACGCTTTACACGTGTAAATGCGACTCTCCGTATAATGATGTCATCATGTCAATTTTAAATAAGTCATAATTACTTGAAATTTCAAAAAAAAAACAAGCATCCGCATAAAATTTTCATATCATAAGCTTTCAAATAAAAAAGAAATTCAAATTCTCCAATAATAATAATAATTCTACAAAGGTCCGATATAATGAAGCACAAGCCGAAATAAAGGTCGTTTCCGATTCCGCTAGTCTTTGAACAAACATGATTTCGTATTCAACGGGTTATTTGATCGTTAACTATGATATTTTGAATAAATCAGGTGAAAATGATATAAATACACTATCATGTGAAATCGCATTTTTAATTCTCTTACGCATTTATTTGGGTTAGCTCTGGTTAGGCGTAACGACGGAACTTAAAAAATTGCGGCTGTAACATTGGCAATTCAAAATCATCGCTATTTTGTGATAGCGAGAGATTTCTATTCGGTATGATTTTTCAGGTTTATATTTCCAAATTCTGTTCGCATCTCGTTATCGTTCAATATTCGAAAAAATTCGTATCTACTTAACTAATTATTGATACCCGTGTCATTGTTCCAAGATCACGGTTCGTTTGAAATTACAGCAAACTTCCAGTCGCGGAAAGGTTCACTCAAAGGAAAGGTGATTCACTCATGCGTGAAGAACAACAAGACACCAGCAACGTAGCAGAAAGGCGCATTGCGCGTGTACTCACGTGCCGAGATTGCGTAATATTAGAAAAAGGTTCACACGGCCCTAAATGTTTACGTTTCGATTTCCCTCGTTAGAGATCAAGGCTACTTGCAAGCTGGCTCTGACACTGTTTCTAAGCCAGGGGTTTGGTGTACTTCAACAAACAAGTACGAAAAACAAGAATGTTTTTCTTGATTTTGTATCTGGAATGTTTGACAACTATTTTTCAATAAATAAAAATCTTTGCTCGTGCCGTTTCAGAATAAATTAATTGAGAAGTTTAAAAAATCGAAAGTTTCCCTTTTAATCGAAAAATTAGTAAGATATGAAAAGAAGTCAAGAGAGAAAAATTGTTCTTTGGAAAAATTCTTGCGAAAATATCACTTGACTATACCTAAATCCTACCTCTTTTTTTTACAAACCTTGATTTTTCAATTCTGAGTATCGCCCGCTGATTATATTCTTTAGAATGTCATCGGCTAACAACGATATTTCTTTTTCTTTCCCTCTTGCCTCATTTTTAAAGGTGATAATTCAAAAAGAGAATTGTAATTTATTCTGTAAGTCTAGCTTCAAATTATCGACGACCTTTAGTTTCAATAAATGAGGGATCAGCCTGACGGTACACTCTCGACTACTTGGTTAGTCATGCAACGTCTGACCAGAGCGGCATGTTACCACTGAGCGTTCGCGGAATCGCACCATATCGGATGAGCAGTGGTCGACGCCGTTATGAACAGACACCAGCCTATCTAACGTCCACATGCTGTATACTTCAGAGACCGTGCGATGCTGGATATCTTAGTTTGCCACTCGGATTAGTCCAGTCAACATCAGGATGGCTAGAAAAATTGATCCTACGAGTCTAATTCAGGACCGATATCTCATAAATACAAGGCCATTCAGACCTTTCTGTTCTGAAGGTCAGAGAATCAGTAGAATGACAGAACCCCACAGCGACAACGACTTACCCTTGTCGGTTGTCAAATGCAAATGAATAATAAAGACGAGAAAATATTGTTTTTTTTTTTTTAATTAGCACAAATGTAAGCCCCGGAAGCTAGGATCACGACCCGTCAGTGAGGGTCGATCCCAACGCAATCAGAGATCTATGTCATCCGCCTGTATCCTGTATCCGGCTGTAGAGTATCCACCAACGAATCTTCCTAAAGCTTTCTCTATCTCCTCAGTCTCGGTAATCGGGTCTACATCCAAGGTCTCCACCTCGTTCTTGGGGACTGAGAAGCAGACCAGTCTCTTCCTTTGGCGTCTTCCTTACCTTCATCATGACCTCTTCAATCCCATCCTCTCTTTCATCCGTCGTCAGGTTTGACCTTCCTCTTGAGATTTTTGAAAAGCTTTGTGTAGCTGACTCCTCAGCCGGTTTGATGACAATCTCATCGGTACACACATGCCGTGGTTTCTTCTTTCCCTTTGGTTAGGTTACAGGTTTATCCTTGCTGGATTCGCTGTTCTTGGATTCAAGTTCTAATCCGTCGACCCGGGTTTTGAGCCTCTTCTTCTCTTGCTTGAACGAGTTGGTCTTCTGGGTGCTCATAATAGACACTTTCGTCCTCTTTCTGTAATCGCGTTCGGGAGTAGTCTAAGCTTGTTTTTTTTGTGTCAGAGACCCCTTGGAGGTTGTTTCCGTATGCGAGGTTAGAATCTCGATATAACAGGGCTCATCAAAAGTCAGTCAGTCCAGAACTCAGTCCTTTTTTGTCCTCTACCTACAGATTGACCGTAACGACAATCAGGCAATTGTGTCAGTCAGGGTCAAAGTCAGCCTGGTCAAGGATCCCGGAAAAAAAAGAAATATTGGTCATTCATTTTTTTTATTTATGTAAACAATACTACATATAACCTTTCCGTCAGACGATCATTCAAAAATATAATAAATTGTCTCTGCATGCGTCACACGTGCAGATGGGATTCTTTGTATAACTGAAATGATCATAATAGTGAACAAGCGTTTTTATCAAATCTTAAAATCATAAGCATTCAAATGAACAAAATGTATGTAAGTAATTTGTCGAAACATTAGTTAAATAGTCTGTCAGTCGAGGATAGAACAACTCTTTTTAAAGATCTAGTATATTTCTTAACAAAGAGCAACAGATGTTGTCGAAGAATTGAGGAAAAGTTATAGAATTTTTCAAGAACAGTCTACAAACGACAGTCCTTTAATTTTTATGTAGTTTATTTCGAAAATGTTGTCACAGTGCACTGTGCCGCTATGTTTTTGTGACGCGATGAAAATATTATTGTTGAAAAGACGATTGGTTGCGATACTGCGTGAATATGACTTATGTGGCTACATATTTTCTGTTTGACCATATTACACTTCTAATTGTCAGCTTTAGTTTTAGTGATGAATAGAGCTGACGATTAGTGTGATCTGGTTAATGATAATATTTGTAATATTTACGAGATCTGGTGACCACTTTTTGAGGAAAAAATAATTACTTTTCAGAAAATAAATTAAAACATTTAAAGGTTTAGACTTGCAGATAAAACAATTTTTAACTTTCAGTGTCTCTGGTTCGAATTGAAAAAAGCTTGCTAACCAGTTGTGAAGAAAATGAGACGAAATTTTAGGGCACATCTATCTTCTGGTTGTGCTTTTTACCTGATGGAACAATCGTGTATAAGAAAGCTTAAAAGGACTATCACTTTTACGTTGAAATCTGAAAATAATAATTTTTAAGGTTTCTTACCCCCGGGCAGTAAACCTTATAGTTTCAGTCAAGTGTCCGTCCATCCGTTAATTTCAGTTTTCCCCTAGTGGGGAAGTTTGGAGAGGGAATTTGTGGGAAAGTGAGGGGATAGGTGGGGAAAGATAGAGAGGTAAGAGCAGGGGAGAGAAGGATAGCTGGAAATGGGAAGTAGGGGAAGGATGGGAAGTAAGTGGAGGGTTGGAAAGTGAGATGATGGGTGGAAAGTAGTGTAGGGAGGTGAAGATTGAGAGGAGCGAGAAGGGAAAGGGAAGTTTTCGAAGATGAGGTAGGGGTAGAATAGAATAGGAATAGAATAGAAGCAGGGGTGGGATAGTGGTAAGGTTGTGGAGGCTATCTCACATCGTAATTTTAAACAGAAATTCAAAAGCGAATGTAGGCTTTTTCAGTAGGGGTAGTAATTAATGGCGGAGCATGCCATGAGTAAATTTTATTTTCTATGAACCACATGTTATTCTTGTCAATAATATTCTTGAATAATTCCTAGTATCTTACCGCAATGTGTGAATTTCATATAGCTAAAATACAAAATTGAGTGGTTGTTCTTATATATCATTGAAGTTCAAAGTTTTCTAGTGTTCATAACCTCATTATATTTTGAAATTGGTTTTTGAAGTTATTGATTGAAATTACATACTAAATTGGTAAAAATTCTAAGAGAGAAAATATGTATCTTCGTTTTATTTGATTATTTAAGAGATCGAAAGAATATTGTAAAAACTGTAAAAGTATACAATGAAGACAATAAACTATATACATACAAAAATGAATCGCAAGTTTCGATTACATCATGATAAATTACAAATTACTCTTAAATTCTCTGTCTGTTAGTGAATTTACTGAGTTCATATTTTGTACAATGTAACATATTTTCATGATATTTCTATTGTGATCATTATTTTTTATTCCTCAAATTGTAACTTTTTTTATCAAAGCTAAATTTATGTATATATTTTGTGACTTGTTCATGTACTTATTTATGCATTTATTTATTTATTTTTGTGACTTGTGTCTTTTTTCGACGATGGTTTTGATTCTATGAATGTCAGTTTTGTATATGTTTAACCTCTCGTCTATAGTTGTTTTAATAAAGTGATACGGGTAGTTATTATCAGCCCTATCCGGCTCCCCGACTTTTTGTACAGCAGCCGTTGTCGCTTACAGGTTCCACATGACGGGTGAATTCATCCGCTAGCCACCAGATAGCGCCTCATTCGTCCTGTTCCAGAAAAGCATTGGTCTTATGGAAAAGTCAATAATTAATATTAAATAGAAACATTCCCGATCATTTCAGTTTGCAAAATTAAGATCAACAACTCTTTGATGGGTAATTGATATTTGAAAAATATAAAAGTCATTGAAATCTAAACTGATTATTGGAAAAACATTGTTTTAAAAGTGCTATATATCGCAGTATTCTCAAAATTTCATATAATGCAAGCAACATTTAAAAACGTTAAACAATTTATATTCATAATATTTTGATTTATTCTAATGGCACTTTGGTATAAAATTATCAAAATTATAACTTTACATATGTTTGATAATAACAATAGGTATTTAACATGTGGAAGTAAGTATGTGTTTTTTGATGAAATGTTTAATAGGTAGTATAAATTAAGAATAACATTTATTAATAACAAATATAAATTAATTTTATAATAAATTGGATGTCAGAACCCTATTGACAAAATAAAGATCCTAAGAGAAAACGAAATATAATAATAAAGAACGTAACAAGAAAAAATTATAATACAAAAATATTATAGAAACTTGAATAATGAAATTAGCAAATGTAATAGTGTCTTAATATTTATTGTATAATAAATCAGTAATTAAAAAATCCTTAATTTTAATAATTCAATTTTTAAGAACGAGAACAAATTCTTTGGCTAAATATAACAAGTTATTTAGTTGTGCATTTTAGAAAATATACTGAATTTGTTGATTTTGCGAATATTTACTTATTCGTGTAATTCATTCATCCCCCCCCCCCCTCTTTTTCAACGTATATTTTGTAAAAGAAAGTTTATTTCATTCCTTGATAACAAAATATGATACAATAATTATGTGTTTGAATTATAGAAATATTTCTACACCAAAATTTTAATTGGCTTGTTATATTTAGCCAAAAAAAAATTTCTCGTTCTTAAAAATTGAATTATTAAAATTTAGAATTGTTTAATTCCTAATTTATTATACTGAAAAAATATTAAGATACTATCACATTTGCTATTTTCATTATTCAAGTTTCTATAATATTGTTATATTATAATTTTTTCTTGTTACGTTTTTTATAATAATATTCAACCATTTAGTTACGAAATTCATCAATTCATTTAGAAATTCATTTTTTCTTGTTAAAAATTCGTCGTTTTTAATAGAAAATTGATCAATTCGGTTGAATATTTGTCTTTTTGTTTGTAAAATTCATCTCTTTTAGTATAAGTGTCAGATTTTTGGTTTAAATATGAACCGTTACGAATTTTTGTTAAAAATTCCTCTTTTTAGATTGAAAAAACTCCGTATTAACAAAATTTTTAATTTCAGATAACTCAAGTTCCAAATTCGTGTGAACTATACATATTTTAGAAAGAAATATTTCAGATTTGAATGAATTTATTTTTAAAGAATATATGTGTAGAAATTTCTCTGATTCAAAAATACGTGAAAATTAAATTTATCGTCTTTGGAGGAAATTTATTTAAATTATTGAAATTAGTGAAGTAAGCATTAATTTTGAAAGATTTTCTTTATCAATGCAGATATTTTAAATCGGAGTTTAGTAGCACTTACGTAAATTAAGTTTAGAATTTACAAAATAACATCTTTTAGAAATACTAAATACATATATATGTATATATAGAATGCAAAATTAGGATTATAATTTTATGGATTTTGTTTACATAACTGTTTTTTTCATTTTTGTATGCCTTATAACATGAAAAAAAATTGAATTGTTTGAACATTTGATTTAATTTGTTCAAATCTGATTTGAAATATCATAGGATTTTATGCTGAAAGGAAGAAAACTTAAGTCACTACATACTGTAGTGACATTATTTTGTGGAAACTTTGTTTTTTCTATTAATATAACAAGCCAATTAAAATTTTTGTGTAGAAATATTTCTATAATTCAAACACATCCTTATTGTATCATATTTTGTTATCAAGGAATAAAATAAACTTTCTTTTACAAATTATACTTTGAAAAAGATGAGGGGGGGGGGGATTAATGAATTACACGAATGAGTAAATATTCGCAAAATCAACAAATTCAGTATATTTTTCTAAAATGCACAACTAAATAACTTGTTATATTTAGCCAAAGAATTTGTTCTTGTTCTTAAAAATTGAATTATTAAAATCAAGGATTTTTTAATTCCTGATTTATTATACAAAAAATATTAAGATGCTATTACATTTGCTAATTTCATTATTCAAGTTTCTATAATATTTTTGTATTATAATTTTTTCTTGTTACGTTTTTTATTATTATATTTCGTTTTCTCTTAGGATTTTTATTTTGTCAATAGGGTTCTGACTTCCAATTTATTATAAAATCATTTTTTATATTTGTTATTAATAAATATTATTCTTGATATATAGTACCTATTAAACATTTCATCGAAAAACACATACTTACTTCCACATGTTAAATATACCTATTGTTATTATCAAACATATGTAAAGTTATAATTTTGATAATTTTTATATTAAAGTGCCATTAGAATAAATCAAAATATTATGAATATAAATTGTGTAACGTTTTTAAATGTTGCTTGCATTATATGAAATTTTGAAAATACTGCGATATATAGCACTTTTAAAACTTTGTTTTTTCAATAATCCTTTTAGACTTCAATGACTTTTATATTTTTCAAATATCAATTACCCATCAAAGAGTCGTTGGTCTTAATTTTGCACACTGAAATGATCGGGAATGTTTTTATTTAATATTAATTATTGACTTTTCCATAAAACCAATGCTTTTCTGGAACAGGACGATCGACGCGCCGCCCGACGGATTAGTTCACCCGTGAAGTGGAACTTGTAAGCGACAACTACTTTTCTCTGTAGTCGGATAGGGCTGGTTATTATTCAATAAATTATGTGTAGTTATGGCAATATTCATAGTGTAAAACCATGATTCTAAAAGTTTTCTATTTCAGTCTAACATTAAGAAGATCATTGCTTTTTCATCGTTTAAAAAAACATTTTTAACAAAATAGTTAAATTTTCATGCAAAGAAACAAATTCTGAACAGAACAGATGAACCTTTGACCTAAAAAGTGAATTTTTAATCAAGCAGTTAAATTTACAAACCAAAAGATGAATTTTCTACAAAAAAGATATTTGAAAAATTAAAAAAAAAATGTTTCCAAGAAACAGCTGATTTTCAACCAAGAAGATTAAATTTATATAAAAAAAGACACATTTTTGACAAAAAGTGGAATAGTTACAATTTCAGATGAAAACATTAAATTTCAATTCAAAGAACTAATTTTCAGCCAAAGGAATGAATTTTCAGCCAGAAAGATAAATTTGTAACCAGCAAGATTAATTTTTTAGCATGCAAGATTAATTTTTAACAAAATATTTGAATTTTTAACCAAATATTTGAATATCGAAAAGAATTTTTAATTTAATAGTTAAATTTTTTACCAAAGAGATGAATTTCCAACTCAAGCAGATACATTTTCAACCAAACATGGGATGCTTAAATTTTAGGTTACAAAAAATATTCACAAAATAAATGTCAACAAAATAGTAGTTCTGCTTCCAACTGAGTAGTTGAATTTTAAACCAAAAAAAAGATTTTTCAGTTGATAATTTGAGCAACAACTGATTCAAATAGCCTGTAAAATGCAGATTTTTCCGTTTTTCTTTTTAAGAGATATTTATCTTGAAAAATGTGAAAACCCTCTAAAGTGTTGAGTTTTGAAGTAAAATTGTTTATATTGCAAGATCAAGCTGTAAAGAGAAGTTTAAATTTGTAATGGATAAAGCAAAAATTAATAACTTGTGGTAAGTTTTGATTTTCGAAAACAATTATTTCTATTTAAATTATGAAACATAAATATAGAAAAATGGTTCTTTTTTATGGAAATACAATTTTTACTATTATTCAAAAATAAGGTTTCTTGTACTCATGTTGAATACAAATTAAAATACTGTTGTATACGTCTGGCTTGATTAAATATATGTTTCATTTATTACTCTTGAACTTCAAGAATAAAATCTGATGCAAAAATAGAATAATTTAATACATTTATGTGACAAATAAGTAAAAAAAAACGTGGTAAATGGATTCATATAGAAAATTCGAATCAAGTTAAAATATTCGAATTAAATTCTATCTATATGAATAGTTCATCTATAAATACCTTGAAAATTAATTTTTTATGTTTTTTAGGTATTTAAAGTTCTGCTTATTTTTAGGAATTGTAAGTGAATGAAAAAAATTGTGTCATTCATATTCAATTTACTGGTATCTTCTCGCTATAATTAAAGCATCCGCAGAGATAACGCTGGATCAACAAAAATTTATTTTTCTGGAATCTTTATACAAACTCATGATTAGATGATGAAATAGTATGTTATAGTTATGTAGCATAATTTTATTCAAAGCCCAAGCTTTAAATAAAGCTGCATATTATATACAACGTTATCAAATCGCATATAAGAATTTCTTTGAAATCTATAACAAATTTTGGAAAATGATTCGAGTTTTTTTCTAAAGAAAGGGTAATTAGTGCGCACATAGCACGCACAATTGTAAATTGTACAGTTGTAAATTTTTTATTTTTTCAATGATTGGAACATTAGTACTCGGTTATATATATTCTTGTTTCTCTCTAATTATTTTGTTTTATTTCACAGAAGAAGTGCATTCCAGACTGCCTCTACTTGACCAAAAGCCCCTTTTTCGGACGTTTTTAAAAACGGCTTGAAACTCAAATAAAACTGAACTCAAAATAATTTCAGTTGCATAATTTTCTTTTCTACATTTTTTATGTTGTTTATAACATCTTGTGTATGATCCACGTTACCGGAGACTTTAAGTTGTAAATTCTTCTACCAAAAATATGCGATTTCTTCCTAAAAGTTGCATTGTGCTGATTGTGTATAAGAAGGTTATGAAATTTGTAGTTTGAATTATAATATTTGCCAGAAAAAAGTTTTTGTGTTTTAGTTTCAGTGAAAATCTTTGTTGTATTCTTAATTTCTTGATAAGAAAAATTGATCTCTGCATTTCGATGTGGAACTGTCTATTCTTCTTCTTTTACCGGGTATTGGTACACCTATAAAAATCCTCTTTTTTATTATCAAGATTAACTCTTTTACGTAATAAGAGAAATTTTCTAATTAGATGCTGAAGAAGTGGTCTTATTCCACCTTTCATGGAAAATTTCAATTAGTAGGATAAACTTAGATTCATGGATCCAATTAATAGAAACCGAATTAACAGATTATCTGAAACAGTCAAAATAAAAAATTCAAATGTACGTGCGATTTATGACTATGAGATCATTTTTATTCATTTATTATTTTTTTATCTGAAGAATGTTTTTTGTTATGATTGTTCCTTACAATTTTTTCAAGTGCTACTTTTACGTCTATGACTATTCATTATATAAAAAAGTATTAATTCATTTCAGTCAATTCTTTATAATATATTTTTACTACAGGCTTGAAAAGGGACCACATAGAGTCCGAAACTTAGCCAATTCAAACTTAAGTTTCATTCTCTGTTTATTTTGTCTTTGGCACCGAAAACTTATTTATACAATAACTCAAAAATCCTTGAAAAGAAATCAATATTGCAAAATTAGATTCAATTTATTTGATTACTTCATTTAGTGTTCATTTACTATAATATTAATTTACATTGTATACACTATATTAAAAAAAAAAAGTTCTTCTGCACTTTCTTTATCTTGAATGCAGTAATTACAGGTAACGCTTATCCACCAAATGTATTTTTTTTTAAATAATGTAATTAGAAACTTTGAAAAATTTAAATATAATCAAAATAAAGTCACTGAAATCTGTGCTTTTGTACAGAGAATAGAAAATCGTAAAATTGGATGTTCTTCATATAGAAATACGCAATATCACAAAACACAAAATCAATCTTGTGACGCTTTTAGTGATTAACAATTTTTTGAAATGTAAATAACTGTATGCGAATGTTGAAATGAAAGATAATCAAAGACTCATACCATACATTATTATATTTCCACATAAAAGTCCTAATAATAATTTTAAATTTTCAATATTTGGTTATCTGTCGAAAAGAGTTGCATTGATGTCACTGGTACGTAATTATCATAAAGTTATCTGTAATTCTAAATACAGCTCTGTCAGATATTGTGTTGCCTGGGACGTGTATTTCCTATATTAAAGAGTGTATTTTTAACATAAGCAAAGTAAGGCGAAACAGAATTAATATGTGAATAATTATGATTCTTGTATTTTCAAGCAATAGCTTTCTTATAGAGTCAATTAAGTCAAAAATGGTACATGATCGCGTTCTTTTGATTAACTTTTCTATTATAAGATTTCGGTTCCTCATTTCTATAACCTGTTTCTTCTATAACAGTCACTTAATAAATTCATGTACTCTCATTAATAAATAATTAGTTTTCCACTATGAAATTACCAAGTTTCTACTATTCTTCAATTATTAGTGATATCATAAATAGAAATGTGATTTATTCGAACATATTTTTATCTTCAGTCTTTAAAAGATTTCCGCCTCTCCATACCGTTAAAGCAAAAAAGAAGACCACTCCTTGGATCACTTCTTATATAAAAGATTTGATAAACGAGAGAAAAAACGTAGATTGGCTAAAAGAACAAAAAAATAGTATTATTCAAGCCGAATTTCGTGAATTGAGAAACGTAATACAAATCAAAATCAAGGGTTCATACAATGAATATTATTACAATTCTATCAAAACAGGAATTCTAATGAAAACGGCTTCTCTTAAGACGAATCAGACTTATTCCTCTTGAACGCGTGGTTCCTGTCAACAATTTCTCCCCTGCAGACCTTTCAACAGCTGTTAATACAAAGTTCTTAATTTCTGCAAAAAGCATGCCTATCCCGTCCACAGCTCCCTCTACTTTTGATGATACTTAACTATTATTTTCCAATATATCGCAAGAAAGCTTAACTAAGGAATTCTTCGAGGTAAAATCAAGTGCTCAAGGTTCTGATGGTATCTCAATTAAAATGATTTTCCTTACTTCACCAGTCATTCATCCTATTCACTTATAACGCATCTCTTCATATGGAAATATTTCTTGATATTTGGGAAAAGGCGATTATTCGCCCTGCTCCTAAAATATCTCATCCTTATACCTCTTCCAAGACTTCCATCCTATATCCATCCTCTGTACCTTGTCAAAACCTTTCGACGCATTGTCTATCAGCAAATTACGATACACCTTGAACCTAACAATTCGATGGACCCAATGCAATCTGGGTTTTGGGCCCGGCACAGATAGAAACGAAATAACGGTTGGTGTCCATTTTGAGTTTTCTAAGGCGTTTCATACAGTTAACCATAATGAACTATTGACTAGAGTCAAATCGTTTCACCTCTCAAATATTTTCTATAGGGCGTTTCCACGAAAAGTGTGATTTTTCTGAGACCGTGATATTATACGCAAACCAACACTAAAAATACAAGTTGTATTGCATACAAATTTACAGACAGACTCCCTGAAATAGAAACGAAAGCTCACAGTCATTACAGAAAGTCTCCTAAGGAGATACAACATATAATAGTTGGGAAAAATCTCAAAAATATAACTGTGTAATATTAGTCACCAGCTACAAATTGAATGCTTTGCATGCTCGCAGCTTTTCCGCGCAATGCTTGAAAATTCTGAGAAAAATCATGCTAGTTCAGTGGAGTATAGGCTACTGGAATTTCATGGATTTAACATTGTGCTTCGATTTATAACTCAGCAAGAAAAATCTCATAGTCGTGTCACCGCTTTTACAATTCAAATGTCCGCTCCAAGGTCTGTAGTTCTGGAAACTGCGCGCAACTACCCAGGCCAAAAATCGTTTAATTTTTTATTAGATTTTGGTGTCCAGTCGACGCCATATGAAGGAAAGAGATGTACTCCTAAAATTATCGAAGTATCATACATTCAAATATCGAACATTTTGAATTTGGCGAAAAAATGTTCACTCCATCATCGTACTTTACTCCAAGAATATTTGAAGCACACTCTTCTATTCTTACGGAAAATTAAGCAGTATGTTGCGGAGAATAAGTTTACCATGGATGAAATTAATATGGCAGTGCGCGCAAAAGTTATGCCCAATTTAAGGGTAAAATGCCCACTCCAAAATTTAATCGAAAATGTCCACTCCAGCGCCAGCAGCTGTGAAAATCGCGCGCATCAAGATAGGATTAAAGTTTTTGCTGACTTTGCTGTATTTTAGTTGCCAAGAAAGTCCCCGCAAGAAAAATTATGTGCCTCAAAAATCACGTGCATATCATGAACATCAGTCAAAATTTTTTATATAAATGGAGTTTCTTCAAAAGTTACACGTCAACAAGAAAATGTTTCCTTCGAATTACTCGTCTGAAAAAATTTTTTGGACAGAAAGGTTTTTCTATTCAAAAGGTCCAAAGTTTCTCGCAAACTATCATCATATTAGTTGAAATGAAAAATAAAAAATCAATTTTATATAAAAATTTTAGCAAGTATATCTGTCATTATTTCAATAATTTTTTTAACCAACTTTCAATACGAAAATTGAATGAAACGTTAAACATCATTTCATTTGTTTACTTTATTGATAGTAAATTTTTCGTGATACATCTTAATATAATTTCCAATACATTTTATGTGAGTGATATCAGAGATTTGTGATTTATTAAATTTATAATATTTATAATATTATAAATTTGTATTTATAAACTTATAATATTTATAATATCATAAATTTGTATTTATAAATTTATAATATTAATTTATATATAATATTATGTGGTCTAATTTTATAAATTTAATAATATTTAGAGAATGAGGATTCCTGTGGGTTTGAAATTTCCTGCCTTAAGTGAAATTTTCCTTCGTACCGCCGTAATAGACACTGTCTACTTAGACCTGTCGAAACGACTTTATAATAAACTACTCCCCCCTCCCCCAGGAGGCAGGGGGTTGTTTTTTCGCGAATCGAAAAAAAATTTCGAATAAAAATTACGTATTTCATAAAGGAGAATCTGAATCTGTGATAAAAAATTGGGGTTCCCATTTGAAATTACAAAGTTACCCGCACTCCTGCATCCTGGGGGTGGCGTGGAGTATATTTTTTTCAAAGTCGCTTTTCCCACTCGAAAATCAAAAGTTTTTATTACGGATATTTTTATCATAGGATGCGCATTTTTGAGATATTTCGATGTCTCAAGTTAAAAAAAACACCCAGTATATTCTAAATCAAGATGATGGTAATTCACACACACTCTTCCACTTTCCATTCATCAAATATGATTCATTAAATAGATTATATATAGATTTATTCATTTCAATATTTTGTGCAAACTGCGCGCATGCGCAAAGATATTGACCAAGCTAAAATATGAGTTTCTACATGTATGTAGAACGTAGGAGAAAAGTTTGAAATGTGTGCCTTAAGATTTGTTTTTGAATTTTTCTTAAAGAGAAAATGACACTTCACGTGGATATGCCCATATGTGGACGATATTATCACTGCTATTTCAAAATCACAAATAATACTTGATACATTCAACTCATACCAGCCCAAAATAAATTTCACTATAGAAATAGAATCAGATACAAAAATAATTTTTTTGGACGCATTTATTATCAGACAAAACAACATGTTAAAGGTTGATTGGTTCCAAAAGCCTGCGTGGTCTGGAAGATATTTAAATTTTAATTCTTCACATCCTAATTGCCAAAAATTTGGTGTAATAACTGCTTTATTTTTTAGAATGCTTAAAATCTGTGACCTTGAGTTTAGAACCAGAAAATATTAATCTAATTATAGAAAGAATACAAAATAATGATTATCCAATATCAATTATCAAACATTTTGAATGAATCTTATATAGATGTTTTCAAAAAATTCATCGATTTCACAGTTTGTTCATATATAAATGGTCTTTCAGAAAAAATCGAAAAAATCTTAAGGAATGCTCATATAAAAAATATTCACAAACTGGTTAATAAATTTTTTAAATTATTTGATAACTTAAAAAATCCTCTTCCAAAAGGTAAACTTTCTGAAGTTGTTTACAAATATAATTGCAAGGATTGTGAGTTTGTTCATGTTGGTGAAGCGGGTAGAAAAATAGAAATACGTAATCGTGAATGTGAAAATTCTATCAGAAGTTTAAATGCATCTAATCACACTGCGCTTACACAACATTACGTGGATTCTGGTCACCGTTTCGAATTTGATCATTTCAACATTCTTTCTTGTGAAAAAAAACACTGCTCGTAGAAAAGTTATATAAAATTTCTTCATCAATAAAGAGCTTCATTCAGTAAATTCAAGATATGAACGTAATATTCTCCCAAATGTATATAAACCATTAAACCAATAACCAGAATAAATTAGGTTACTCCAATTTTTCTGCAGTTTTTTCATTACAGTGTAGCTATATTAGATAATTTTTTATTTCTAGTTGAACTTTTGCTACAATTTATATTAGCTTTATATATTTCTCTCGATTCCTTCACTATAAAAACATGTATTTTCGTTCTCACATAATCGCGTTACAAGAGTTTAAATCGCGTTATTAGATGCTTTCTTAACAATCTTGACTTACGTAGGTTCAAGTGATCAAATTTTTGGTCTTTACAGTCTTATAAAGACAACACATTTCAATTATGGTGTCAAAATTTTTAATAAGATCGACGTTTCGGCTCGGCTTTGAGCCATTCTCAAGATCTAAGCAAAATAATTTTATAAAATTGAATAAAATGAACAAAAGCTTTTTGAAGTCGAAACAACGAATTGAATAAATATATATGGTAAAAACTAAAAACGTTACCTGAAGTCGATAAAAATTGTCGGAAAAACATTAATAAAAAAGCTGACGTAACGTCAATTATTTTTCACTCATTAATAAACAATCCAGATTAAAATCAAACGATCTTAAAATCTCTAGCGAGATATTAAAGATCCACAACATGTGTAATACATTTTTAACAATGAGACAAAGGCAAAATTTAACGACGTTGACATGAACATACATGAATGAACACACATGTATGTTCATGTCATCGTCGTTAAATTTTGACTTTGACTTATTGTTAAAAATGTAGTACACATGTTGTGGATCTTTAATATCTCGCTAGAGATTGAAAGATCGTTTGATTTTAAAACTGGATTGTTTAGTAATTACTACGAAATAATTGACGTTACGTCAATTTTTCTATTAATGTTTTTCCGACAATTTGTATCGGCTTCAGATAATGTTTTTAGTTTTTACCATACATATTCATTCAATTCCTCGTTTCGACTTCAAAAAGCTTTTGTTCATTTTATTCAATTTTATAAAATTATTTTGCTTAGATCTTGAGAATGGCTCAAAGCCGAGCCGAAACGTCGATCTTATTAAAAATGTTGACACCATAATTGAAATGTGTTGTCTTTATAAGACTGTAAAGACAAAAAATTTGATCACCTGGATTTTATCGACAACAGTCTAAGAACGGAGTTTGCTTTGATTGACACCACCCGATAGTATTGTTACCTAGGTTCTCTGCCTTATCTATAATCTTTGTTACCACATGTGAATTTCAAAAGTTCCCTTATCTACAATCTTTTCTACCATATTATGTAAATTTCAAAAGCATTCTAAAATCTGTATTTTTGCCTGTTAGTTTTCATCAGTTTCTTCCTTAACAATCATGAATCACATGGTTCTCTGTCTGATTTGTAATCGTTTGTTAACTTGTAATGTAAATTTCATCGCTGCCTAATATGTGTATTTTGCCAGTCGGTTTTTGTCCGTCTTAATACTTTCTCCAAAAATGCTGTACGACAATTTTGTATTTTTTTGTATATTTTCATTCATTAAGCTGTTTTTCATCTAAAATCTGACTTCTTAAATTGACTAAGTGTTAGTTTCTACAATATTTTGGTATGTACCTTTTCATTTTCAATTGTGTATCTTTCATTATTTCTTTGAATTTGGTAAAATTTATCTGTATTCAATATATTCTTTTTTAACAATAAATTATGACTGAAGAGGGCCCAAATTGTTGGCCGGAACGTTTCAAAATTTGTAATTGTCGATTCTTTCCATATACTAATGACCTGCAAACAGCGAAGTCTATATCAACACATATCTCTCAAATATGGTTGAAAAATGGTTTGCACCTCATCTTGCGTTAGTATTCGTTCTGAAGGAGTACAAATTAGTAGTGGTGAGCGGCCTCATTATGAATTCCGGGATCCACTCTTGCACCCACTCTATTTAATATTTACGAGACCGTACGCGCGCTGAAGCGCGCGCGTTTTACTCATTTCGATTAATGACAGTTTTGAAAATTCTATTTGATGATTAAAGTTTTTCGATTATTTAAGATTCTTATAAAAGTACATGTGCCTAAAAATCATGAAAAAAAGTGTAATAATAATTAAATACATTCAATATTGTTGCTATTTATATCGTATTCAAACTATAATCTATTTAAACAATTCTGTGACCACATAATTTTTAACCAAATCACTTTGGCGCTGTTCTCCTAAGAAAATCCGTAATGCTTGCCCAGACCTAACTCGCGAAAACGCCACATACAATTGTCCATGATTGAATACATCTTTACGAAGATCTACTCCGATGTTATCGAAAGTTTGTCCCTGACTTTTGTTAATAGTCTTTGCAAATGCCAATTTTATTGGAAATTGACGACGTTTGAAAGTAAATGGATAAACATCTTCACAGTACAGAGTGATACGATGGATGAATACAATTTCTCCTGCTTTATCACCTGTTAAAATTCTACATCGCAAAAGATTATTTGCAAGCTCTAGTAATTGCAAGCGCGTCCCATTACAAAGACCTTCGTCAATACTAAGGTTACGAATCAGCATGACAATGCAATTATTTCTTAATCTTAATTCATGCGGTGGAATATTTGGTGGATTCAAGGTGTTTAAATATTCTGGCAGTATTGCGTCGCTGATATCCCCATTATCACAGTTTTCAACACTATCAACACTGGTATAAAGTCATTCTGTATTTTTGTCTAATAGCTCAACTACTCTGGAATTGATTTCCTCGACATCAAAATTTCGTGCTGACAATATAGCTATGTTTGATATATCTCCAAATCTTCGTTCTTGTATAATCTTATTGAACTGTCATCTCCAACGGACAATAAATACCTAGCAAATTCTTGTTGCCCAGGCAGAGTACGCATATTCTCTGTCACCAACTCACTGCGAGTTGCATGAGTTTTTACAGGCAGTAATTGTCTAAAATCTCCTCCTAGAATAATAATTTTCCCACCAAATGGCAAAACAACATTCATAAAATCACGTAGTGTACGATCTGTCAATTCCAAAGCATACCTAGGGGCTCGTCCCAAATAAAGACATCAACTTGTCGCAAGTATTGTGCATCTTTAGATTGGCTTTCTATACGTGAAACAGAATCGGAGAACAGAGGAACTGGCATACCGAAAGTCTTATGTACAGTTTTTCTATGAGGAAGTAATATCGCAGCAATACCTGTGAATGCCATTGAATAGTTTAATTTTCGTTGAAAAAAACAACGAATCTCCTAGAAAACAGTTGAATTTCTACTGAATTGTTTGAAATTTCTACCCAAAAATATGAAAATTCAAGAAATGTTAATTTTCAGCCTAACAGATAAATTTTCAGTTGAAAAAAATGGATTTTCATCTCCAAAAAAGTAAATTAAAAAAAAAGCTGTTCACTTTTCAACCAAGGAGTTGCATTTTCAATCAAAGTAAAATCTTGAATTTTGAAAGGTTTCATTAATTTCATTTTTTTTTCATGCAAGCTGTTGCTATAATCGTACATTTCATGATTGAAAAGTGCAATTAATGTATTCTATAAATTATGTGACACATATTTATAAACCTGCCGGACGGAAGTCGAGGGCACCGATAGAGGAGGTGAGCTAAGCTTTTGAAATCTGCGCCACAGGCACGCGAAAGCACGCAATCAGGAAGAAAAGTTGCAGGCGTATCCCTAGACGCTTGTTTAAACGACACGTGCGTAGAGTTCTTAAATGCTCAAGAATTTATGTTGAGCAAATGCTCCCGAGAATATGTTCAGCATTCACGCTCAAACACAACATTTATAGAGCATTCAAGAGAATTTGAAGCATTTATTGCTTAAACAGATATATATCGTAATTAATAAATATATTTTTACAAAAACATTCTAGAGTGAAATGAATATATACTTTTTTTAAATTACAGAGTTGCTACTGGTCAGGTAATTCCAGAAAGTCAGAGAATCTCAGGAAAAACCTGACAGATTTAGGGAATTTTCGATAAATTGGCGTTACGATCTTTCGACTTAGACTCAATGACTGATTTATTGGTTTATCATAGTAAATAATAATATTATACATGAATAAAATTATTTAATGAAACCAAATTCAAATGAGGACGCGGAATTTCCGAACGGCAAGTATCGATTGTCGAAAATCACAATCGATAACTACACGCCGAATCAGAACTGCGGAAAAGGCGTTACGATATTCCGACTTCGACTCAATCATCTTTTTAGAATAGGATAATTCTGAACGTGATAGCGAACTTTGACATTTGAAATTATCACAAATATGCTGATAACTTTGCGCTCAACCTCTCTGTACCTATCGCCACTTTAAAGAGCTTACTTCAAAAGGTACGGAAGGATCTCGATCTGATGATATAGTGGGCCTTGACAAGTGGCCTTACTCTTAAATCTGCTGAAATTATAGCTTTAATCATAGGACC
This sequence comes from Andricus quercusramuli, assembly GCA_932178445.1. Lineage (NCBI taxonomy): Eukaryota > Metazoa > Arthropoda > Insecta > Hymenoptera > Cynipidae > Andricus > Andricus quercusramuli. The sequence continues at coordinate 237,030 of CAKNXH010002339.1, read as the reverse complement.
TTCTTCCTCTCCATGACTTGAAACATCACTTATTATTTATCGATGAGTGTTTCATTCCCTTTGTAGAATCTGCGGAATACTTAGGCTATATTCTTTAGCGCTCTCTTAGTTGGAATGAACATGTTCCAGATATTTCATGGAAAATTTTTAGAATTTTCCAACAGCTCAACAGGAATAAAGAATCGTGTTTAGGCCTACTATAAAAAATAATTGTAAATACGAGATTGAAAACCTTCAAGACGATTCACATTGTAAATAATTTATAGCTAGGGTTGTTTGTGGTTTGAGGAATTTTACTTTACTTTCCAATTTTAAAAGTTTGTACATCCGCTCAAGATTAAGCATTGTCCCATCAGCTTCGAGAGTAAATAGTTTCAGTCTGGAGTTATAAACTTAACCCCTTCACGATCAGACCATCAAAACTCAAGGATGACCTTACCTAGAATATTTTATTTCTTGAAAAACCGGGCATCTGCAATTTTCACTTGCCCTTTGCAGAGGGTGTCGCCTATCGATCCCACCAACGAACTTCCGAATTCTAATTGGTCAATCCTTCCACTTTGTACTTCAACTTGCACCTCCATGTAACTTCGACCCGAAGATCTCGTCAGATATTTTCGAACCATCGGTACCTTTACCTCGTCTTTAAATTGTTTCACTAACTCGCGTTTATACTGATATTTACCATGTTTTTCCTACAGTCCTGTAAATAGTTTGTGTCGTGTTCTTTGAAATATATGTGAAGTATTAATTTGAAGAACTATGTTCATTACATTATTTGAACCCTCACCCATTTGCAGTATAAACTAGTATCATTACAGGCATACAAAAATATAAGTTTAAAATTTCTAAAACTCAACAATCAAACAAATCGCTTCCTGCTCCAATGCGTATCCTCCTAATTAAAAGCCTCATCCTCTCTTTCCTTGGCCACGGTTGTGTGGCAATGAAAATCCGCAATATCTTTGCAACCTCTTTCATTTTATTGACAGAGATCAACCGACCCGTTTCAAACTTCGTGAGAGGAAAATAGTACTAAAATTTCAGCCAAATCGCTCGTGTAGAATACAAAGTTATTTTATTATTCGTAGTGCTCGTTTTTGAAACAGACTACTTATAACAATTAGAAATGCACCTTCACAATATCACTTCAGAAAACTCCTTCTTGGTTACTTATTTAACACTTCAAATCCTACCCTTGAAATCAGATATTGGTAACACTTAAGTCCTTTAGTTAATGATATATATGATTGTTCGCATTAATGAATTTACTTTTAAGCATGTATATTTACAATATCCTACTGATAATTGCCCACATCCAATTATGTGTATTGTAGTTTATTTATTTAATCTTGTAAAATACCTATTTTTAACAGACACAAATGAGGGGAGCGAATCGAAAATATTCGCGAATAGTCTCCTGCTTTCGCTTGCACATACACCTCAACCAATTTTGTTATGACACTGCTTCGAATCAACCCAATCGGAAAGAAAAAATTTGGTGGAAAAACCTTCCGGAGGAGTTTTACACAGAAAAAACTGAAGTTAAATTTTGTTGCATGTAAAATGTTCAGCTGTTAAAGATTACATGCTATTTGGCGAAAGTTTATCTTACGATGGAATAAAAGCTGTCGTCTGCTACGTCCTTCGCAACAATGGAAAAACGGCAAAGTATACGTGAAAAGCTATAAATCAGGACACTAGATTTCGAACAACTTTTTACTTACCTAATTTTTATTTTTAGAATAATTAGACTTTATATATACTTCCTGCCACAGTCGGTATTGTAAGTTAGAAACAAAACCAAAAAGTAGGAATCGAATTATATTTGAAGTTGGAACATTCAGTGGCCGATCTAGGTATTTAAATTCAAAGTAACAATATTTGAAAAAAGAAGTATGAATAAAATAAAATTCCCGACTCTTTAAATTCCTGAATTGAGAAATTCTCGAATAATAAAATTTTCGAATATGTAATAAAATTTCCGATTAATTAAATCCCCAAATAATGAAATTCCCGAACAGTTTATGATATCGCCGAAATGGATAATTCCCAATAGTTTATAATATTACCGAATTTAAAAATTCCTAGCAGAAAATTTCCGAAATTAACAAATATAATAATGAAATATTTTTATAAAAAAAAAAATTATTTTTAATGTTTAAGGTTTCTAAAATTATTGGTTAACTTTGAAATTACAATAATTGAAAAAAATATATTTCTGGATGAAAATTGTCTTCAAATATTGTTATTTTAAATTCATACAATAATTTTAGAAACTTTGAAGAAGAAAAATATTTGATTATTGTATTTTTAAGAAATAAATAATATTGATTGAAAACCCATTTTTTTCTTGTTTCGGGAGTTTTATAATACAAGAATTTTCCAGTTCGTATATTTTATAATTTGGCAATTTTCTAGCGGGAATTTAAAAATTCGTTAATATTATAAACTGTCGGGAATTTTCCATTTCGGTAATATCATAAACTGTTTGGGAATTTTTTATTTGGGAATTTCATTATTTGGGAATCATATTATTTGGAAATTTTATTTTTTAGGATTTTTCAATTGCCCACAAATTTTCATCCAAAAATATATTTTTTCAATAATTTTTATTTTGAATTCAAACAATAATTTTAGAAACTTTGATCAGAACAAAATATTTTTTTTATACAAATATTTGGTGATTCGATTTTTAATAAATAATATTGATTGAAAACCATTTTTCCATTGTTTCGGGAGTTTTATAATTTAGGAATTTTCCAGTTCGGATATCTTATAATTCGGCAATTTTCCATCGGGAATTTTCAAATTCAGTAATATTGTAAAGTATCGGGAATTTCCTATTTTGGTAATATCATAAGCTGTTTGGAAATTTTTTATTCGGGAATTTTCCAGTTAGGGAAGTTTATTACATATTCAAAAATTGTATTATTCGGGAAATTTCCAAATCGGGAATTTGAAAGAGTCATGAATTTTATTTTCTAGACTTTTTCAGTCGTCCAAAAATTTTCATCCAAAAATATATTTTTTCAACCATTGTTTAAGATTCAAGCAGTAATTTCAGAAACTTTAAACATTACAATTTTCTTGATAAAAATATTGAATCATTGTATTTTTAATGAATAAATAATATTCATGAAAAAATGTTTCCATTTGTCTAAATTCGGGAATTTTATAATTCGGTAATATCATAAGCTGTCGGGAATTTCATCATTCGGGAGTTTTTCATTTCGGTAATATTATAAACTGTCCGGGAATTTTATTATTATGGAATTTTCCTATTCGGGAATTTCATTATTCGCAGATTTTGTAATTCAGGAATTTTACAGTCTCGAGAATTTTTCAGTCTTCCTGATTTTTCAAGATGAGTGTATTTGGATATTATTTTTCATTTTGAGAAAGCTATTTAATTGAATAATAAAATCATTACACATTTTTTATGCTGAAAACCCATTTTTTTCTGAGTTTTGAAAAAAATAAAGTTTTGTCCCAATGCAATTGGTATTATTGTGCATCCCTCAGCTTGCAAACGTCTTTTATTTCACCCACCTAACTTGAAATACCTGATAGAATATACTTAAATTTCTATCAATATTATCTTAATATAAAATGTTATCTACAGTACAAAATTAAGATTTACAATTTACATTCAATATTCTTGATAAATATTTATTTTATAACTTTTTAAAATAAAATTTTACGACTCAGGGTGCCCTCATACGTAACAAAAATTCTGAGTTCAAAGAATTATTCAAAAAATGAAATGTAAAATAATAATAATTGAAAGCATGAAATAAGGTCGATAGGAGTTGTAGTTGTTCAGAAATCATCTTTTAGCTTCAAAATTTTACTTCGTAAAAAAGCTTTTATATTGAACTGCCATACCGACGGATCTCGAAACTTTCAAAACGGAAATTCATATCTCATAACTTGTGAATTATGGTTAAGATCATAGTAAATATGGCGACTTTTTTTAATGTTGTCGAGTGCTTTATTGACAGTCATCAAAAATATGTAACCATTCGTCGGCGATAAGTGCAATTATTTTTAAAATGGAATGGTAATATGTGCAATGTTTTTAAAAATCTCGTGTCCTGATTTCCAGACCAATTCCATCCATACTTCACACTGTTCTTTGCACTGCTGTGAACAACATAGCAGAAGACGCTCTTTTTACTGACAAACAATTGACAAGTTAATCCGAGATGGTTTAAAAACACGGAATTATCTTAATTTCATGTAAACTTTATTCGACATGGTTAATTTTTGTTGCAGCGAAACTTTCGTCGGAAATCGATGTAAAGTTTATCTTCTGTTTTTTCTGTGTACACATATATAATTACCACATAATCCCGCGACCAATATAAATATTTTTTTTTATTTAGCAGTTATTCATTCAGACAAGCCAAACTTATTCATTTTTTCAATGTCTTCTTTCAAATTTGGAAAAATTCATTCATCCTGGTTCATTTTATATATTCCGGTAGTTTTCAATATATTTCAGATGAAAAAATTTCAACTCCTATAATTAGCATTTGAATAACTAAAGATCGGTACTGTATAACGTATACTTATGTGCGTACATATATGTAATTCAAGATCAGTTAACTTTGATCACATCATAAATGAAAGAATCAGATTTTGCTCTCTCTCTCTGATTTTCGACAAAACACTAAAAAGAAGATGAAGTATATTTTCGGATTAAACCACAGAATTGCCGATCCCAAATATAATTCCCGGGGTTTTCCCTGTTTTTTTTCTAATTTTCCGGACCGCTGGTACCCTGACGTTCTACAGCCATTCTGCAGGATGAATACTTTTATGCTCATTGTCTGATGAATTGAACTTACTATAGAATTTGTAACTTCTGTATTCATCCTCGGTTATTTGTATCGGCTCCTCGAAGTTATGTATGCTAACTTTAACCATTTTGCAACCATGCAAGAGATTATTTTCAAAGAGATGTATTATTCCAGAGCAATCAAGGAACGGAAACAAGTATTCATCTAAGATGATTCCAATCATGAAATCACCTTTTACACCAACTTGATAGAATCTTCCGTTTGAAACCGAAGATATAGCTATACATCTCCCGAGAAAATTTTCGTAAAAACGAACATTTGGTTGGTAGGGAGCGGGAAAAATTGCACTATTTCGGTGATCATTGAGTTTTAGCAGACGTCTTAGCATGGATAATTCTGTAAGAATGATTAAAACATTAGTAAACCAATCTGAAAATTAAGGGTCGATTTTTACTACCTATTTTTCCTGGAATTTTAAAAATAGGTTATGAAATCGAGGATCATGTTGAATATCAGGAACCTTGAAAGACAATTTCAGCAACAAGTGCAATATAAAACAAAGATCGCAATTCATATTTAATCTTCATCACTGATAACTTATTTTGTTTTTATCATTTTGTATTGCATGATTTTTTAAAATAAATGATTATTTTCTCCATTTTTGAGCATTGATAGTATAATCTTAATATAGTTTAAAATGTTACACAATTTTCTCTAATATATTATCTACAATTCAACATGTTTGAATTTTTTCTCAACAGAGTTACATTTTCATCAAACAACATGAATTTATAAATCAATTGTAAATTTCAGACTTGCCAATCTTTTTCCTATTTCCTTCTTCTCCCCTTTTTTTAAGCATTTGGATTTTCTTGGCATGAAGTTCCCTGTATTTCCTTTTTTAATTTGATTATTTCATTGACAATGCAATTATGTTGTTGAACAGTAATTTTTGTCTCGAAAATTCAACTACTTGATGGAAAGTTTAAATATTTTATCGATAATTCGTTTGATTTTTGGTTGAAACTTCATTTTTTGATTAAAAATTGAACTGCTCTATTCTTAGTTAAAAATGAATCTATTTTGGTTAACAATTTAACTATCTGGTTAAACCATTCATCTATTTTAGTTGAAAATGCAACTATTATGTTGATAATTCATATATTATATCGAAAACTTACTGTTGTTATGAAAAATTAATTTTCTTTCTTAAAAAATTATCTCTTTGTTTATAAATTCAACTATTTGTTCACATTTTAAAGCCTTTCTTGACAATTCAACTATTTTGTTAAGAATTTGTTTTTCGTTATTGTTGAGAATTAGTTTTTTAAACCTAAAATGTAACCATTCATGTTAGTTATATATTAATGCTATTTCCTGGTTGAAAATTCAACTGTTTGATGAAAAAGTAATCTTCTTAGTTGAAAATCCATTCTTCTTAATTAAAAATGGAACTGTTTGGTTGACTAATAAGCTATTTGTATTGAAGTTTAACTATTCTGCGGAAAAACACATTTTTTTGTTGTTGAAAAATTCCTTGATTTAGCTGTAAATCCAGATATTTAGTTGTAAATTATATTTTTGTTATTGAAAGGTCATTTTTTCGGGTTGAAAAATCAACCGTTTTGTAAAAAAAATTTCTTTTCTGCCTGAAAACTCGGCAGATTTGTGAGAAAATTAAACTATTTGGTTAGAAATTCGTCTTTTTTGGTCAAATATTATTCTCCCTGGTCGAGAAAAAAACATTTGGTCAAAAAATCCACTATTTCATTTATAAGAACATTACCGAAAATATATTGAAATTCTATTTTCTAATAATTATTATTTGCTTACACTTTTAAAAAAAGAAACCTCGAATTGTTGACAGATTTTTGTATTTCCCAATGAAAAATAATAACAAAAACCAAATATCACACTTACTCTTAACCTGATTTTTATTTAGTTTTTCATAATTTATCATTGAAAATAATAAAAATGTATAATTTTCCAAAAAATAACGAATATCCAAGTGAATATTAGATCTTCCTTTATTCCTAACAAAATTCAATAAAAGGTACTTTATGTAGGCGAAATTCAAATCAGATGACCAGATATCACAATTGCGAATAGAAGGTTTCTGCAGACATCTGAGCTCCATTTAAAATAATTTATCAAAACAATAACTAATGACAAATAACATTTTTTCTGTGAATAATATGAAATACAATCCTGATGTTGTAAAAAAAAAATTGATAAATAATTTTTTCCAAATTTTTTTCCCATTATACCAACTTAAAGTATGAAATTCAATTTGAAAAGCAATTTATTTTAATCGCTCAATAGGTTTCCATTCCTAAATTTGTTATATTTAACAATTTAGCTTTTTTCCTCCATACTAAAAACCATTTTGAAGATTATTTGAATGATTTCGAGTAGCAAGTAAATTCACTGCAAATGAAAATGCAATTCAAATTATAGCTTTTATTATATTTACCTACAAAATGAGGGAAAATAGCCAGGTTGAAGAGCACAATACGAAGAATATTCTTCATTTTTTCTCAATGGAGAAAATAATGAGAGAGTTTTTGAATTTTTCTGCATGAAGCATCTACGTACAGTTAATAATTTTATTCATATTCTGCAAAATGTCTCATCAAATAACCATTACCTTATTCGTTTTTTGGTATGACTTCACATATTTTTTATTACGCACTGGAGCGGTGAAATAAATTTTTATGGTACATGTTTGTATTTCATTAATCTCCTTTAACAACTTCAGAGACTCGGATTGAATGTCAGAAGCAACTTTAGAAGGACAGTTCAAAAAATGTTTAAATTCCATCAAAAAAATGTTTTGATAGAATGTGTAGATAAATTTAGACCACAAGTTTTCGTCTAATAATCTAATTTTCGAAAAAATTGCTAATAGTCAATAGTCAATAGTCAATCAACCCAAACTTTTATTGACTTTAATAATACTTCAACTTTTTGAATCGTTAATAATTTCTTAATTTTTATTCAAAATGTCTAAATGTCTTTGAGAATAATTAGACTTCTCCCTAAATTTTTCTTTCATTCTTTCTGAATAAAAAAATTGCCCTAAAATCATTCAAATTTGGTTTTACATTTCTAGAAATCTTTTGCAATGTATTGATTTTTGATTTTTGTATTTTTTTCAAATAAAAAAATCATTTCAAATTTTCTCAGGAATCTTAAGGAAATTTTGTCATTCTATTGAAACCTTCTAAAATTCTTGAAAAGCTTCTATACTTTTTATTTTCTACCTTCCAAAATCTAAATTTCCTTTTAAGTTTTCCAAAAACTTTTCAAGTCTAAGATTTTTTTTTATCATTACAACACTTTTAACTATCTTTTAAATTTAGTGGATTTTTTTTTAGAAAATTTGGTAAATTTGTAGAATTGAAAAATTTTGCTTGAAAGCCTTCTACAATCATTATCGAAATTTTGAGAAATGATTCAAAATGTTTCGCAATCTTCAATTTTCCTATGAAATTCATTGATAAACATAAAATCCGTTGAAACCATGAATTTTGAGAATTTTTTTTATTGTTCAGCAACCTTCCAAAATTCTTAAAAATCTTATTGGTTTTTTGTTCGGAATGTTGAAAAATCTGAATTTTTTTTTAAATTTGTTGAAACCTTTCCATGTTCAAATTATATTGATATTATTTCAAAACATCTGAATATTTCTTAAACGTACCTAAACTTCTTTATAAAATTTTAGAATCTTGTCAAATTAAAAATTGTGCTTTAAATTCTTCCACATTCTTTACTGAAATTTTGGGAAATGATTTGCAACAGTTTAAAATATTTTTCAATTTTTTCCATAAATTCATTTTTCAAAATTAAAAAACATTTGAAATTTCCCAGGAATCTTCCAAAAATTGTTTTATTCTCTAAAAACCTTTCAAATTCTCAACAGCCACTAAAGTGATATTCACGCAGTGAGTAACAAATCAGGTTTCTAAAAACAATGTATGCGAGATCAAGGTACAACGATTGTTTAATAAAGGATGTGAATCTCGAATTCTTTATAAAGAAATAAAATTAAAATTGAACAAGGTATAATATTTATTTCTCAAATATTACATATTTCCATGTGCAAACTACATAACATTTTATTTTAGATATGCAAATCTTTTTTGCTTTCGGCTATACTAGGTATGTCCAGAAAGTATCCGATCTTGTGTTTTACCATTGTACCTAGTTGTGTTATTGGCAAAACAGGTACTTTCCATTTAGGGGGACCTCTATGAGACCCTCTACTAAGTGACGAGGACCTGCGATTATTTAGTCGACTAGTTTACACAGTTGCGTTAACGTCTGCAACGTACGCGACGCATTTCAGGATGACGGAACGCACAGTGTACATTCAATTTTGTTGATAACATAGCCATTTATTTGCAGAAAGTTATGCTGATGAGTCAATGAGTGGTACTCAAATTAAAAATTGGCTTAGGTGATTCTAAAGTCGTCGTGCTTTAGTATTAATTAATGGAAATCGTCGTTTAACAGAGAGAGAGACAGAAAGAGGAAGACTTAGGGATTTAAAAAACTAATTATTTTGGAAATTTTGAGGCTGATTTATCGAAAAGTGGCTACTGGCTGCTTTACCACGACAACGCACTTTCTCATTCATCGCAGCTTATTCAGCAATTTCTAGTGAAACACGAACTTACACAACTTCGACAGTCTTCATACAGCTTCAAACTGGCTCCCTGTGATTTATGACCTTTTCTTAAATTGAATTATACACTCAAACAAAAACGATTTTAAGGTACAGAGGAAATAAAATGCGACGAAGCAGCCGATAGCTATTCCGCAATGTGACTTTAAAGAGTGCTTTAGAAAGTGGGGGAATCGCTAGAAGGTCGTGGCTTCCGAAGGAGAGTACTTTGAAGGGTCTTTCATCTTCATCGATCAAATTAACTCACTCCTAGAACACCACCAGGTCGTTAGCTTTCCAGACAGACCTCGCATCCTACTGGCTAAATAATCTCTGCACGATAAACACTTTTGTGTTCCTGGTCTGATGGCACGAACTCACTATAGAAATCGTAACTTGTGTTTTCATCCTTTGTTATTGGTATCAATTTATTGTAGTTATTTATGCTTATTTTAACCCTTGCACAACGATGAATGCGTGGGCGACTATCAAATAAAACAGGTGCTGTCAATACAGAGCAATCGAGGAATGGATTCAAGGATCCATAAGCTCTGACTATTCCAATCATGAAATCACCTTGTACGGCAACTTTGTAAAATCTACCTACTGCAATCTCATATATAGGTTTACATAAACCATTGAAATTTTCGTAAAAACGAACATTTGGTCGATGGATATCAGAAGTCGTTGGGACATTGTTGCGGTCCTTATATCGGGTTAGCAGACGTCTTAGTGTAGCTAATTCTGGAAGAATTGATAAAACACTAATTATTTTGTTCTAATAAAAGTACGGTAAGTGCAAGATTAAAAAGAATTAACAATTCAATGCAAATTGCTTTTTATTTTTTAAAGTAAAATGATTATTCAAGAACTCAGGGGCCGTTCATAAACTAAGGGTCATGCTAAAAACTAGGGTTCGGTAACAGGGGGACGTGGGTTTTGGGTTCAGTTGAAGTAACGTTTACTGATGATAAATTTGATCAAAGCTTGCGAATTTCACGAAATGTTGCCCTCCAACGGTGAATTTTAGTAATAACTTAATACGTCTGAAGAATACTTTCATATTTCAGGTTGCAAAATGTTTTTCCTATTGCCTTGTTTTCTCCCTTTTTCAAGAATTTTGATTCTGCCCCTTGCTTTCGAGAAGCTTACCCTTGTTCCCGTTTCGTCGTTTTTTTGCTCACATGCCAACGGAACTGATGAAACCCAATAAGAAAATCCAACTATTTTTGGTTGAAAAGTTTACTGTTACATTTTCGGTTCCAAATGCATCTCGTTTGGTTAAAAATTATATTATTGAGTTGAAAGTCAATTTATTTATTTAATATGCAACTATTCGAGAAAAAATCATATTTTTGGTTAAAAATGTAACCAGAACGGCAATCTGTGTGACCTGAGTTCGAATCCCAGCGGAACTAGAGAGGAATTTTTTTCACAGCTAGAAATTAAAACCATTCAGATTTCTTAAAAAATCATTCTTTTGGTTGAAGATTCATTTCAACGTCATTAAAAAAAAATCATTTCCTAGGTTAAAAATAATACTATTTGATTAAAATTTCATTCTTTTGTTGAGAATTTTACTTTTTTGAACTATAATTGTAACTATTCCACGTTTGGGTGAAAAGTGACATTCTCAATTGAAAATTGATCATTTCTAGTTGAAAATTCAACTATTTGGTAAAAAATTAAACAATTTTCATGAAAATTTAATTGATTGGTAGAAAATGAACTTTTTTATTGAAAAATCCTATTTTTGATTTGAGAACTCAAATGTATTTTGTAGATGATTTATCATTTTGAATTTAAAATTCAACAACTTTAATGAAAAATTAAGCGTTTTGTTAAAAATCCGTCCCTTTTAATAGAACATTAATGTTCTTGAAGAAAAATTCATTTTCTTGAATATGAATTTAACTATTTGGTTGAAAATTCATATTTTTACATTGAAAATTCAACTCATTTCTTGAAATTTGAACTAAATTGTTGAAGATTAATTTTTCGAAGACTATGTGCTTGGTTACGAATCTAACTTTACTGTTAAAAACTTTTTTTTTAATTAATTTTTTTTCATCTGAAAATTCGTCTTTTTCATTTTTAGTTGGAACTTTATCATTCATAAGTTAAGAAATCAACTATTTGGTAGAAAATTCATTCGTCATTTTTTTGTTAAATATTTTTTTTTTGAATTAAAAAATATCTTTTGACATTCTCATCAAAGAAGGTATTAGATTTTTTAGTTAAAAATTCAACTATTTGGTTTGAAATTAATTTTTCTGGATCAGAAATTCATCTATTCGATTGAGGAGTCAACCATTTCGTTGAAAATTAATAGTTTTTGTTCAAGTTAACTAGCTAAAAATTCGTCTCATGGTAGAAAATTTATTTTTCATTGTAGAAAAGTCATCCTTCTTAGTTGGAAATTAACTTTTTGTTGAAAAGTTGAAGAATTTCTAAAAAATTCGTCTTTCTGACTTGGAAATTTAACTAGTTTTGGTTAAATTTCAATCTTTCCTCCTCAAAATTCGACCATTTGGTTGAAAATGCATCTTTGTATGTCGAGATTACGACGATTTTGATCAATTCATCTTTTGTGGTAGAAAAGTCATCTTTCGTGAATGAAAATGAACTTTTTTGTTCAAAATTCAACTGTTTTCGAAAAAATGCATCTTTTTGTCCTAAAAATTTAACTGGTTACGATTAAAATCCTCTGTGGAAAATTCGTCTCTTCTCCTCAAAAGCTTAACTTTTTTGATTCAATTGCAACTGTTTGGTTAAAAATCAATTTCCTTTTTGAAAGAAAAAATTTCTTGAAAATTTCTTTTGCTCGTTTGAAGATTCATCACTTCTTGTAGAGAATCTTTCATGAAAAACAATTCTATCCCTCTTGTTTTGGGAGCATTTTTGGGCTATGTTACTTTTCGGAGAGTGGAGGTAACAAAAAACTGGAATAAATGGATTTAAATAGATGGAATTAAATTTTCAAGCAAAGAGATAGATCTTTAAATACATAAAATTAATTTTTAACAATGTAGCTCAACCATGTTGTTGAATTTTTATCAAAGAAGATTAATTTTCCACCAACAGTAACCAATTTACAACAAAATACATTATTTTTCAATTAAATTGTCAAATCTTCAACTGAGAACCATACATTTTCAATCAATAATAGAATAGGAAAATTGTCAGTTGAAAAATTAATTTTTAACCGAAAAAAACATACTTCAACAAAATAGTTGAATTTTTAATTAAAATAATGATTTTTCAACTAAAATGAACAATCTTCAACTGGAATTAAATTTCTGCATAAATAGGGGAATTCTTCACTAAAAAGATATATTGCCACTCAAGAAGATAATTTTCTAACGAAAAAGACGAATTTTCAATAGAATGCATCAATTTCAAATCAAATCGTTGAATTTTCGACTGAGAACGATGAATGTTTAACCAATAATTGAATGGATAAATTTTCAGTTGGAAAGTTAATTTTCAAGCAAAAAATGATGAATTTTCAATAAACTGAAGACGATTAAAAACAATCATTCTTCACACTGAAAAAAATGGTTTAGCTGTCTAGGCTAGAAGTTGAGCTGGATTTTGTCTTGTAAGAAAATATAACTGTGTTCCCTACATTTATAGCTGTGTTACCAAAATATCTAGCTATTTTAGCTAATTTTGCCATCTAGACATTATCTGGCTAATATATCTAGATAATTTCTAGATGGAAAAATTTAGCTAAGACAGGGAGATATTTAGGTAACACAGCTAGAAGTTTAGGTAATACACCTATATTTTTTTATGAGACGAAATCCAGCTAAAATTCTAGCTTGGACAGCTAAACGATTTCTTTCAGTGATGTATGAGAAATAAAATATTAGACTTTTCGACCAAAAAGAATTATTTTCAACGAAAAACAGTTGGATTTTCTAAGTGTATTCCATTATTTCATGTCGCATTTAAACGAAAAAACGAGAAAAAAGGGCTGAGAAGAAATTTTTCGAACACAAGGGAAAAATAGGGATTCTTTTAAAAAGGGATGAATCAGGAATAGGGGAAAGACTTTTGAGCCTGCAATTAGATGCTCTACTTGCAAATGAAAATCGCTCATTTTTTTTTAAGAATTTCTAAAAATTCTTATTTGCATCTTTATTATCCATGTATGATGTCACGGCCCCTTATAGTAATGCACGAATTAATAGAGTCGATATGGGCGTGATACAAAATTACAAAGTTATAATTTAATGAATGATAACTCAAATATTTGAGGAGATTCTTCTTTCAAGTTTTCCAAACATTATCTTCTGACTCGATGTTAGTATAAATGTACATATTAAAACGCTCTTTGACAATTATCATGGGCTTACATTTTTATTGACGAAAGAACTGACCTCGAAGTGTTGACAGACTTTCGTAATTCACAATGGAATAGAAAAAAAGAAGATATCGGAGATATCTGAGTCTGACTTTTAATTACCCTAACATAACTTATCATAAATATAAATCAAATAAAAAAATTTCGAAAAACGGTGATTATTCGAAAAAGTATTAAATCTTCTTCATTCCTCCTAAAAAAAAAACTCAAAAAAGATGCTTCATGTAGGAAAAATTCAGATCAAAAGACCAGGTGACACAATCAAGAATTGTAGTTTTCTAAAAGAATCTCAGTTTCTTTACAAAAAAATTGATTAAAAGAGTTACTAATTACAGCCATTTTTTCTGAAAATAATGACAATATGTTCTTAATTTAATCATTCTTAATTTTCTTAATCGTTCTTAATTTAATTTAATTTAATTTTAATCTTTATGTTGTAAAAAAAAAGATAATAACTATCTTGTTTTCTCCAAATTTTCTCTTCATCGCACTAATTCTGTTATCACAAGTGCTCCTATCGACTCTATATGATGATTTACTAAAATTTCAACTATTTTTTTCTGCAATAGAACTATAAGTTGTTAAAATGTTGTTATACTCAACAGTGTAGCTATTTTTCTCAATCTTGCAACCCATTTAGAATATTATTTACATTTTTTGGCGAAACATGTACTGCAATTGGAAATGCACCTAAAATATAGCTATTATTATATTTACCAACGAAATGCGGAAGAATCGCCAAATTGAAGAGCACAATACAATGAAAAATATTCATTCTTTCTTGTTAAAGCCAACTACGTATGATTAATAAGGAATTCATATTCTACAGAATGTCTAACTAAATAGCCGTTATCTCATTCGTTATTTGTTATTCCATCATATATTTGTAAGCTGAATTGAAAGGGAGACGGTTATTTGTCAGATACACATGTTTACTTCATTATTCTGCTTTAATCATAGTAAAGCCTCGGCTTCAATATTCCTGGAACTTTAAAAAAAAAACAGTTTGAACATTTGTAAACGACATCTCAAAAATTGTTTTGGCAGAATATGTAGGTGAATGTAAACTGCAACTTTTTGTCTAACAATCTCAATCTAATAATAGATTCAATACTTTCGCGACGATTCATTATAATAAATTTAAATTTCAGAATTTAAAATTAAAAAATTTTTCGGGTTTCAATCGTGTGCGAAACTATGAATATTGCCGAAGTTTCGTGAACATTACAGTTCACTTCTTCAGGGCTGAAGTTATGTTGTTCTTATATATGTATTCTCTACGATGCCTGTGATTGGCCAGAGCGCCCCATGGTGAGGACTGGTTGAACTTGATTGGCCAATCAAGTCTTTTTTAAAAACGCAAGAGGATGGAGAGCCAAATCGGATTGGTATTTTATCCATTGTCCCTATTGATGTTATTAGGGTGTTTTAGGATTTCGATTGCTTCACTATGTTTTCTTGGAAAAATATTGTTCGTCTTTGCGTTGATGGTTGTTTTGTCAAATAAAATGCTATTTCCTGTTTCGATATGATGCTCAGCTACTGCTGATTGCGTGAAATGTTTTAGCCTGACTTTACTCTCATGTTCCTTTACACGCTGACTTATCGCCCTCCCGGTTTCTCCAATATAGACTTTGCCACAAGAACAAGGGATTTTATATACTCCCGGATCAGTGGAAGGTTCCTTTTTATCTTTAGGGTTGCTAAGAAGTTGTCCTATTTTTGCAGGTGGCTTGAATATAGTTTGGATATTGTGTTTGTTGAGAATTCTTCCTATTTGTTCTGTGATACCTTGAAAGCTAGGGTAGGATTGTTGTCGTTTTTCTCCCTCTTCCTTTAGTAGGTTGTGGTGTAATCGTTTTGTATTAGGATTTGTTTAACATTTTGTAATTCCTTTTTTAAGTTATCTTTATCTGTTTGGAGACAGCTCTGTATAAAAAGGAATTGATGTTTTTGAGATGGGTGGTGGTGGGAGGAGGCATGCAGGTACCTTTTTGTATATGTGGGTTTTCTGTTAACTTCATGTCCTAATGTGTTATTAGATCTTTTATAAACTAGTACGTCCAAGAAAGGTAATTTTCCGTGTTGTTCAATTTCCATAATGAACTCCATAGTTTGTCTAGTCCATGTCTCCAGATGACAAAAGTGTCGTCTACGTAACGGCACCAAAATTCCGGTGTAAGCTTGGATTTTTTAAAGATTTTAGTTTCTAGATTTTGTTCAAAAATGTTGGCTATTACAGGTGATATTAGAGATCTCATTGCTGCTCCTGAGGTTTGTTCGTAGAATTGGTTATTGCAAGAGAAATAGATATTAGTGAGACAGTGTTCTATCAAAGGTGTGAGATTGGAGGGGAAGTTTGCAAAAGATTTAATAATATCGATTGTATCAGAGCTTGGTACTTTTGTAAAGAGAGATACTACGTCGAAACTCACTAGGATGTCTTGGGGTTGAATGTGAATCTGTTGTATTTTTCTGATGAAGTCAAAAGAGTTTTGGACGCGTGTGATAGAGTTTCCTGTGAAAGGCTTAAGTTTTTTAGCGAGAAAGCGTGCTAGGTTGTAAGTTGGTCAGTTTATTGCGCTGACGATCGGTTTGAGTGGGATGTTGTTTTTGTGAATTTTTGGGAGTCCGTAAAGTTTTGGAGAGACGGGATTAGTAGGTTTTAATTTAGATATTGTATCGCTGTCAATATTTGAGTCTTTTAGGAGGCTTTTTGTTTTTCTGGCTATTGTTTTTGTGGGGTCTTTTTTGAGTTTTTTATATGTTTCGTCAGTAAAAAGGTCCATGGTTTTGTTGTTATAGTCTTCTTTATTCATTATTACTGTTGTGTTGCCTTTGTCTGCGGGCAATATTATGATGTCTTTATTCTGGTTGAGTTCTTTAGTAGCTGTTTTTTCTTGTTTTGTTAAGTTTGAGGAGGGAAGTTGGGCTTCGCGTAAAATGTTGGCTGTCCTACGTCGTATGTCATTCGCTTTTTCGGGTGGAAGGGTATATATTGTGGATTCCCAATTACTGACGATTTCTTCTTTTGGGATTTTGAAGGGAGCGACTGCAAAATTATGTCCTTTAGATAAGGCTGAAATCATTTCATTGCTGAGAGGATGGTTAGAGATGTTGTTTACTATATTAGCTCATGGTGCGTGCTTTACTGGAAGTAATTTGTTAAATTTTATTTTTTGTTTCTGAGTGCAAAAGTCTTTAATCCGTTGGGATTGGTCAAATGATATGCGGTCCAATGTGGACCAAATGTCAAATCTGAGAGTGTTTGATAGAAAAAGGTGAAGTTTTAATAGTTTTTCGGAGGTAGTGTGCAAGGCAAATTTTGTATGTTGTATTCTTTCTTTCAAGAGAAGCAATCTTGTTTTATGTAGAATTGATTTGGATTTGGATGTTTCCAAATGGTTTTTCAACTTAAGAATGTTGGGACGATGTTATTTTCCCTACACCGTTTTAAGAAAGCTAAAGATGTTAGTAGCTTAGCTTGAGAAGACCTGAGCTTGCGATGGGTTTAAAGAGTTGTAAGGTGCAAATTTAAAAATGAAACGTGACAAAATAAAATATTATTTTCTCGGTTGGCCTGACTGAGCGATAGTTACATTGTAGAATTCCAGAATTGTTACGCACGTATCCTCACAGTAACAGCGTTACAGAACAGTGTGAACTTTATGTTCCGTTCCTGGAAAACGTGTGAGATTTGAGTGATATAACACTTCTATCACTCTGTGGTATATCAGTTACATTACAGAATTCCAGAACTGTTACGTATTCTCGCAGTTGAAGCGTTACAGCACAGTGTGAACTTTATGTTCCGTTCCTAGAAAACGTGTGACATTTGAGTGACATAACACTTCTATCACTCTGTGGTATATCAGTTACATTACAGAATTCCAGAACTGTTACGTATTCTCGCAGTTGAAGCGTTACAGAACAGTGTGACCATTATGATCCGTTTCTGTAACACTCGTGACATTTTAGTGACATTACAGTTCTATCACTCAGTCTAATATTAGTTACATTACAGAATTACAGAACTGTTAGGTATCCTTATAGTAACAGTGTTACAGAACAGTGTTGACCTTTGTGTTCCGTTTCTGTAACATGTGTGATATTCTAGTGACGTAAAAGTACTAATATTCTGTTCTATATGAGGTACATTACAGAATTCCAGAACTGCTACATATCCTTATAGTAACAGCTTTACAGAACAGAGCGACCTTTGTGTTCTGTAATTGTTATAGCATACGATTTCAATAATGTTATGTATAAATGTGACCTTTTGTTGATTGTCCGACCAATCCTATAGTTTGGGATAGCTGTAAGGATCTTATACATTGTCTCTAGATAAATATTGGCCTATAGTTCTTAGTCTCAGCTAAGTTGCCTATTTTCAGCAGGAGCAATGTGCGTTCTTCCATCCAGAACACCGTTATTCATGTTCACTTTGCCTTCATTCAGTGGATGCTAGACTTCGTAGTTCTCCTTGACCTCGAGAAAAGAAACATGTTCGTTATCGAATTTTCGGCACAAGCTGACAAATCGTCATAGACAAGGAGAAAAAAAAGAAAAAGAGGTATAAAGAACTTATAAGGGAGATGCGACGGTTATACCTGGAATAAGAATGACGAATTTCTTTTTCCGGCAAACGAAGAAATTATGTGTATCTCGAATTCAAATTTATAAAAACATAACATGAACTTTGAGCAAATCAAAATATTTATTTATCAAGTAATACATATATTTATTTTTGAATTGCATTACAGTTTATTATAGATACGGAATTTTTCGGCGTGGGGCATACCCTACTGTTTAGATATAATCTCTGCAGGATGCACACGTTTATGCTCCTCGACAGATTCCGTGAAGTCATGATAGAAATTGTAACTTTTGTCTTCATCCGGTGTTATTGGTATCAGCTTATCCCAGTTATATATACTTATTTTAACTTTTGCGCAATAATGCAATCTGCGGTCTCCAGGTGATATGAGAGGTGTTTCTTTTGCATTGCAATCGAGGAATGGATTCAAGATTTTATTGGTAGCGACTATTCCAACCATGTACTCTTTTATTACGCCAACCTTACATGATCCCCAAGGTGCTAAGCCTCCAATGCCTATTTTATTACCCTTATAATTTTCGTAAAACTCAATATTCAGTTGATAGGGTATATGAGACAACTGTGCACTATTGCGGCCGCCATTTATGTTAAACAGACGTCTTAGCATAGCTAGTTCTGGAAAAATTAATAAGGCGCTAGTGAACTAATCATAAAATTGAAGTTCGAGTGTTTATCAGCTATTTTATCTCAATTTTTTTTTAAATGGATTGTGAAATCGAGAAACATGTTAAATATCACAAATTTTAAAAGACAAATCTAACAATAAGGGATCATCCTCAAACTACGTGAGACAATTTGGAGGTGGGAAGATTTGGTTGAATCTCGGTGCTTTTTATGAGGTGCAAGGGAGGTTAGAAGACAATAGTCAAGAAAAATATGCAATGAAAAATAACTAGAAAAATTGCAAGCCAAAAAGATAAATTTTTACCAAAAATTATATAGTTAAGCTTCCAGGTAAAAAATTAATTTTTAAACAAACAAAAACTTTCAAACAAAATGGTTAACTTTTTACCAAAGAAATGAATTTTGAAATAACATTATGAAATTTTGTCCGGAAGAAGTAAGTTCCAACCAAATAGTAGCATTTTCAACAAAAGAAAAGGAATGAATTTTCAACATAATAGTCGACTTCTCAACAAAAAATGTGATATTCAAATTTGCAGTTGCAAAAATTAATTTGCAATAAGACAAAAGCCTTTTTTTGGCAAGATTGAATAAAAATGTTAAAAACTAGTTCTCAGCAATATAAGGTTCTTTTCATCAAAGGAAAAAACTTGTAATGAAACAGTTAATGAATTTTCGAACAAGAAGAATAATTTGGTACCACAAAGAAGGAATTTTGAACAAAATAAATGAATTTTCAAGAGAAAATACGTTTTCAACCAAAAATCGTCAATTTTTAACAAAATACGTGAATGTTCAACCAGCTAGTTACATTTTTAATCAAAAAGATTATTTTGCGACCAAAATTCGTTTACATCTTTCGTAATTGGTGGATGACGTCTAATTAAAACATGGCAGACATCACATCGACTTTTGTTGAAACAATTTTATCTCTTCTCAAGCTTCAATAGTTTATTCAACATTAGTTTTTTTTTAGATTCTCTTTTCCTTCAGAAAAAAAACTTAATTTTTATTCAATCCGTATCATCGATGAACGTAGCAAATACAATAGTTTAACAAAATAACTATTTTTTTCTACATCCTTCTATAGGTTTCTATTTTCAAATTTGTTATGTGAATATTTACCAGTGTGACGATTCCTCTCAAGGTAAAAAACTATTTTAGAGCTCATTTGAACGATTTTGAACAAAAACTAAATTTACTGTAATTAAAAATAAACTTAAAATTATAGATATTATGGTATTTACCAACAAATCCAGGAAAGAATGCTAAGTTGGAGAGCACAATACCAAAAATTATCTTCATCTTTGCTTCATTAAGGAAAATACGAATGTTTTCAATCATTGAATATTTTACTAAAGGTCTATTTATATAGCCACTATCTCATTTCTCGTTCAGAATCATACCACTCATTTGTAAGACGAATTTCGGAGGTGTGGAACTTATTTGTCTTGCACATATTTATATTTCATTGAGCGATGTTCATAGAACTGGCTGACAAACTAGTTTTAAATTTCTAAAATGACATGCAGGAAATTCTTTTTCCAGGAAGTGTAGACGAATTGAGATCACAAATTTTTTCTAATAATCTTATTTTCGAAGACAGTACCTTCCGGCACTTTTGCTTCCTGCATATTTTGAAAATAAACTCTAAACAATTGTTTTGCCAGAAGAAGAAGATACATTTAGATCACAACTTTTTACATTATAATCTCATTTTGAACAATATGAATTGTAGCTAGTGCTTTACTTTAATTTCATTAACATATATTTATAATAGAGGATCAGCTCATGCTAATAAGGATTTTAATATAGTAATAATAAAATCAATAATAAACAATATTTATTCAATTTTATCCTTGCTCACAAATTTCAACCGTGAATCTTAATAATAATAATAATACATTTTTTTAAGACATATAAATATTTGTTCATGTTAAATGTGAATAATGGCCAACATGTTTCGGTTTGATCTTAATAGTACGGTCAAATTAGGATTTCTTATTGAAAATATTTGTTCGAGGCTTATTTTTTCAATAAATTTTTTGTTATAAACAAAACACGTGAAATCACAACATGTTTTTAACACGTTTGCTTTGACTGTTAGTTTCGATTGAGAGATAGGTGAAAAGTGTGTATAACTTTGTTTTTAGAGTACGAAATAAGATTTAAAATAAGACTTTAGCAACTATCCTACGACAAATGCTTCACAAGATGTGAATTCGTTAGTTAAAATTGTTTGTGTTTTCATTGAAGACAAAGCTTTGATGAATTGGTATTTTTGAGAAAAAATCGCGATCGGGTTTTTTCTATTATATTTGCAAACGCGGGCTCTTCCAGGTTTCTCCCTCACTGCGAAACTGCGGGGGCCAGCCGTTCTAGTAATTCGCGAAGCGAGGGTCCTTTTATCGAAACTTGAGCGTACCATTAAGCCGAATCACTTTCGGGGTAAGCGTGACTCACTTGGGTTTAGATGGGGATCGAGAAGTTCATACAATAAAAATGAGAAAATGATAAAAAATGATAAAAATGAGTTGTTTATCTGAATAACACGTTCGTTCTGCAACATTGCATCGGCCAAGGTCGCTCATTATTCTATATAGGAATCACCTAAGGTGGAAAGCTTCACAAAGTTATTATGTTACGCTTTCCACTCAGGTCCATTAGTATCTAAGGTATTTCGCTTCAAGCATCTCTAACTCCACGAAAACCCTTTGTCATGCATTTCTTATAAAAAAAAAAATTGATTAGCATTTCGAACTCGAAAGTTCATTGCCTCACTACCCGATTCGGGTAGTGTTTCTAGGTGGATAAATACTACCAGTGTGGGTCCACCACACCCACGACGGGTCATCAACACGCAGTATTCCCCGAACGGTCACCCATCCAAGTACTAACCGCGCCCAACACTGCTTAACTTCAGTGATCTAACGGGAACTGGTGTTTTCAGCGTGGTATTGCCGTTGACATTTATAAACATTTATAAAACATTTATAACATTTTTAAAGCATTTCTTATAAACACAGAAAAAACTAAGAATAAAATTTGTTGCAGGAAATTTTTTAGAGAGATAAAGTTTTGTTCAGCCAACTTCGTGTCTTTCAAAATACATGTGTTTGTCATGGAATAAAAAAGAAAGTTTAACCGATATTTGTGTAAAGTTTATCCTGTGAAGTTAATTTTTGTTGCAAAGAATCTTTCGTCGGAAATCGATGTAAAGTTTATCTTGGGTTTTTTCTGTGAACTATTTACCGTCACACCTTTCTGTCCTGGAATACATCTTCAGCTTCCTTCAAATGGTAATTTGCACCTGGATAATGTATAGCTTCATCAAGAAATTTGGAATCAGGTACTTTCAGATAAAATAATAACTCTTTGTACCATAAACAATATAGAACAAATTTTCATTTTCAGCTTGAAATAATCGCAGAGACTTGTAATGAAGCTGAATAATTTTGATGAGGATTTAATAATAGAATAGCTTCATTCAAAAGTTTCCATCACCTATTCTTTGTTGACTATTAAAGTTTATTTTGTTGGTTATATTGTAAGGGATCCTGGCAATTGTTATAAGGAATAGTTCTTCGGAAGTGATATTAGCTCTCCATGAACGATCCCAAATTTTCACTTCGCCTAAGGGGTAAGCGCATCTCGAGCAACTCTTGTGGCGCAGGAAAAATTTGGAATAAGTTATGGTTCATGGAGAGCCCATGTAGCTTCCGAATAAATATCTTTTAAAACAGCTATGAGGTTCCATTACATTTCACCCAGAAGAAAATAAACTTTAGTAAAAAACAAAGAATAGGTAAGAGAAATATTAGAATAAAGCCAGGTTATTATTTAATTTTTATGGAAATTATTAAGCTTTATTAAAAATCTCTACAATTACTGGAAACTGAAAACGAGACCTTATTCATCATTTTTTATAGCGCAAAAAGTTATCTTTTTATCCAAAACTAGTTCATGCTAATTTTTCAATCAAGTTTTACATGATTGATATACAAATTTCCACAAGATTCTATTGATCAAATACAGGGCATGAGCAATCTCCCACCTCATCTCTGATTATACTAAAATAGAAAAGCTGTCCTAGGTTTGGTTTCAGAAGATCAAACACACAAATTTTCAGAATATATGATAAAACCTCGGATAGAACTTCGTCTTCTGTCGCACACTTAATCACTATTCAAGTAAAAAAGGTTGAAAATGGAATAAGTGAAACATTATAAAGAATTTCTTTACGTGAACAAATCATTTTGCATTCAGTTGGTTTTATAAAATAATTATTTCCTGGCAAAGAACTAATTAGTTTATGAGAAATAACAATTCCAAATTCAATTTGAAGTCATATGTGGGCTTGATGGATATTCGGTGACACAAGGCACGACTGTGTGCCAGAGGCTTTCTGCAACAGCAAGGAATTGACTACACAGAAACATTTTCACCAGTAGTGAAATACGAGTCTTTTCGTATGTTTTTAGGGATGGTAGTAAGACTTAACCTCGAATTTACTCATTTCGAAGTCGAAAAAGCCTTCCTATACGGGAATTTAAAAAAAAAAATCGATATGAACATTCCAGGAGGTTTTTCTGTCAGCGAGAGTGAAGGGAAGTCAAAATGTAAGTTACCAGAAATCCTTGTATGTTCTTGAGCAAGCGTCCAGATGCTGGAACAGAAAATTCACTTCCTTCTTAGATAAATTCATTTTACTCAAGAGTGATGCCTATAGATGCATATCTTCTGGGAATGTGAATGAATCTGACGTTTATTTAGCTTTATTTGTCGATGATGGGTTGATCGCAGTAAAATCAAAAGATTCAATTAACGCGGTAACAAAATTCTCAAAAATGAATTTATTACGACAGGAGAGGCAAGATTGTTCGTGAGATTACAGATTGACAGAAACAGGGCAAATAAATTAATCTTCAATCAGCAGAATAGTTGCATCAACAGAATTTTGTAAGCGTAAGCGTTCTTGCAGACCCCCATAAGATTTCCGAAGATTTCATTAATTTTCAAGGACTTTGAAGAATTTAAAACTTTGTAGGGTATTTAAAAAAATATATTGACTTCCCTAGCTTTGACGACAGATTGAACAAACAGTAAAACTATCTAAAACCTTGAGTAAAAGGTTTCGATCCTCTAAATTGAACTTAGGTGATCTGATCAGAGTTTTGTGAAGATTGTAGAATATCGTTTTACATTAAATTTTATCAGCATTTGTTGTGATTGCTATAGTTCTTTAAAATGTTTTGGCTATTTTAGGTTATAGCCTTTTGAACGTCTTTTTTTGAAAGCAAGAAATTTTCGGGTTCATAAAATATTTTCATTCAGAATTTATATGTATAATTTGTAAGAAATTCTGAATAAAAATATTTTATGAACCCTACATTTTGTTTGCTTCTAAAATGGTTTATACTCTGCAGGCTTGGCTACTCCGCATCTTCTGTGACTGCTTCAGTATAAAGCTCGGCTCTGTGAATTTGTTGTGTGGCTGATTGTTGGAAGTAATTAAAGAAATTGTATGGTCCTTCAGTCTTTGATATTATTGTTAACCTCTCCATGTTATAAATGCTCACTATAACCCAATTTTCTCCGTTAACAAATGGAAGCAACTTGTTACCATGTACAACTCCAACGATGTGTTCACGGACTACACCTACTGTATAAATGCCTCCTCTTGAAATACTAGCTATAGCCACGTGTCTATCTGCTTCCATTGCGCATATATGAACATGAGGTCGATAGGGATCATGTTCAATTTGTCCGCCGTTATTGCAGTTCATCATACATCTTAGATAAGCTATTACTGTAAAAAGAATAAGATAAAAATTATCAAACTTGAAAAAACCAGAAGTGTGTCGCTGACAATAATGGAGATTTCACTGGTCAACTCAGTGGAATTCCGTGACTGACTTAATCAGTGAGGTTTACTGGTTACTTAGTCACACTTATCATTCATCACTTTTCTGCTCATATTTGCAAAATTATCTTCGAAAACTGCACTTCACTCTTACACCAATAAATGAGATCTAGGTTGTAATATCATAGGATACGATATATTGCGCCGAACTATGCCTCCGCACTTTCAAGCGAAAGATACTTATTACCACCAGGCCACAAATATTTATTTCGAACGAGTGTATGTACGTTCATATGTATTCATACATTATGAAGAACCAACATTTATTAATTAATAATATTATATATATATATATATATGTTTGTATGTGCATACACATACACATATTTGTTTATTTAAAAGAATTAGTCCAACGTTTGAATAATTGTTTGTCCTCAAAAGGACCGATTGTTTATTAAATAAATCTTGAAAAATCATTTATTTTCTTGTGAAAAAGTCTGAGATACTGGACTGCTTCAAACTGATGACTTTTTCCTTCGCTGAAAAATTTGCAAGCTTACTGATCGCTGCAAAAATCTCTTCGTATACATGTTGCTGCAATTCCGCAAACTCTCTGAACTTTGTGAGTATTGGTTTGATGTAGAAAAATCACTAAGAATCTTCTCTTTGTTCTTGAGAAAATTAGAAAGAGTATTCCGCGGAATTTGAAACTCTTCAGCGATCTGCGATTTTTTTCTCATGCCCTTTTCAACTTCTCTGATAGCAGCGACTTTCTCTGCTAAAGTCAGAGTTTTATACTTTGTCTTACTGAAATCAGTCATATTAGACTAAAAAAAACACAGAGAATGGAAAATAAGAAAACTGGACAATACGAAATGCACTCAACGAAAACTCGACTGAAAACGTAGGATCTGTAGATTTAAATTTTCTTTTATAGAGGATGGTGGCGACCGTCTATCCCTCAATTGGCGCGCCAGGAAAACCCCTTGGCGACCGTCTGGTGCTAGCATCTTACGGTTCCACTTTGACTGCAGTCCCCAAGTTCGAACACCAAAAATTCGAATTTCTCGATACACTCGATATCCGAAAGTTCGAATTATCGAGGGTTTTTTTACATGCATTAGTATAGGAACGTCAAGGAACCGGAGCAAATGTTCGAATTATGGGTGTTCGAATTATGGAGGTTCGACTGTAATACAAACTCTACTACATAATAAAGTTCGTTTTCACTCGAGAAATACGAAGACCTGACCAGCGAAATGCGCGTACCAGAGGACTCAGTTGTATATTCAATTCGCCCAGATAAAATCGGGAAATCACTGGTGAACCAGTGTTGACTCAAAATACTGATCGAAACAGTAAAAATTGCACTGATTCAGTTTGAGAGAGTGAAGTTTAAATTTTAACAATGTCATACTCCATTAGACTATTGTTAAATGTGAAAATGAATTGATCAGTCGAAAGTAGTGCATAATCGAGAACATATGGGGCAGAATACGTGAAGTGTTCTCATCTGAAGTTATTTTTTTTCATTGGGTTGGAACGTAGATGAATTATAGTCCTAGTGGACCTCTGTTGATTCATTGAACCATAGGTCCATTTATCAAACAGTTGCCAATATACAGGACCCTGAAGTTTTCACTTTTTCAGGTGATTTTTCACCTTCACGTTAGTGTAACTTCTTTTAGGATTATCCGATTGGACTTTCATTACAGTGTTTTAAAAATCTCTTTTCATATACTTTAGGACTGTCATAATAATTTTTCTTCCATCATGAATTCCGTTTTGTTGGAAAATCAAAAATTAAAATTGATTTTTCGAAAAAAACCTACTTAAATTTTTTTTTCTTTCCCAAAAAATGTTTTTTTTTACACTCTTTAAACTCATACAGGAGAAAAATAGAACTGGAAATAATTTCATGGTCAAATTGAGATGTTTTGCTCTCGCGAAGACCATATTTTTGTGCGTGTATGTATATAATACATATAATTTTACCTTGACAAACTTACACCATTCCAAGCGTCTATACGTATACAAATAAGTCTGGTATGTAAAATATTCTTGATTAAACTTCTGGGAATCAACAAATTATAACGAAAAAGCCTGATTTATTCCGAATTTTCCTAGACTATTTCATTCATAATTTGTGCAATAACTTTACAGAATCATATGAATTCCTTCAACAGATTACCTTTTTACATTTCGCAGAATCAGAAGTTTAAGATGCAGACGAAGGATAAACAGTCCGTCATCCTCAAATTTTATTTTGTAACATGACTATAATTACTATTCATTGTGTTTTTTGGATTGTTGAACATCCAAAGCATCCGAGGAAAACAAATGATAGCTTTGTATACATTTATTTTTCTATATCTTGATTGCAAATGCAGGAGTTAATGTTGACCAATTGGGAAGAATATGGAATTTTTCTTCTCGGAAAATGAACAAGTTGGGGGTGATCGATCACCAACAAACAAAAGTAAATTTTTTGGACCACCCTTGTAATTAAGATAGATGGTTTCATTTTCATAAATCATGTGAATAACAAATTCAAAATGATGAAGAAATAAAATTAAAATTGAAAAAATAACAATATATGTTTATCAAATATCACATGTGTCCATTCTCAAATTGTATTACATTTTGGTAGATAAACATCAAGATTTCTGAAGAAATCATCAAGTCTACCTTTCTTCGAGCGTTTTTTTTATATTAAGAAAATATGAGAGGAAACAAAGTTTTCATATTTTTGTTTCGGTCTCACGATCCATTTAGAAAACATTTTAAAAAGAAATCGAGTCAAAATTCCTTTTATTGACGTTTCGGCCTCATCTAAGGGCCTTCATCAGAAACAAACATCTTAAAGAATAATCAATAATATCGGTTGGTGGTAACCAAAACCAAACTCCGTTCTTAGACTGTTGTCGATAAAATCCAAGTAATCAATTTTTTGGTCTTTACAGTCTTATAAAAAACAACACATTGCAATTCTGGTGTCAAAATTTTAATAAGGTCGACGTTTCGGCTCGGCTTTGATCCATTCTCAAGATCTAAACAAAATAATTTTTAAACATTTTTTAATAAAATGAACAAAATTTAATTAAAGTCGAAGCAACGAATTGAATAAATATATATGGTAAAACTAAAAACAATTACCTAAAGTCGATAAAAATTGTCGGAAAAACATTAATAAAAAACTGACGTCACGTCAATAATTTCGTAGTGAAGTAATGAACGAATTATTTTAGAATGAAAAGATCTTTAATTCTCTGTGCGAGATATTAAAGATCCCCAACATATGTACTACATTTTTAGCAATAAGTCAAAGGCAACATTTAACGACGATGACCTGAAGACACATTGAACGAACAGACAGGTGTTCACAATAATCAAACCTACAAATTCACTTTACAATTATATCGATGGTAACATCAAAACAGACCCAAATGAGGTAAACGCGCCAAATGTCAAATATTTGAAAGCAGGACGGGTTTAAATGATTAAGGAACCATGATCGAAATTATTGTAATATACTATGAATAAATCTTATTAATATTTAACGTTTCCATCTTTAAATTTATCGATTCCTTGTGAAATTTATTAATGAAGATGGACTCTCGAATACGTCTTTTTAATTCGCTTTTTACTCTTGCCAAAATGTTATTGTTTTTAAAATCGAAATCAAAATGATGATCAAAATTCTAGGCATGTTGTGACAAACCAGAATAATCGGAGTCAATCATAAATATATGCCGAAGCAAATGACAACATTTTAAAATGTTGTGAAGTCAGATCATTCTGAAGTTTCAAAAATCATTATGTAGTTTGTAAAAAAAGTATTGGGAAACTATAAAGTCCAATGAACTTTCCCAATAGGTTCAAAAAGGTTCACATTTTGTAATTTAAATGCTGTGAAACAGCTAACAAACTGATGTGACGTGAACAAACAAATTTTTTTTTTTCACGTCACATCAGTTTGTTAGCTGTTTCACAGCATTTAAATTACAAAATGTGAACCTTTTTGAACATATTAAGAAAGTTCCTTGGACTCTATAGTTTCCCAATACTTTTTTTACAAACTTCATAATGATTTTTAAAACTTCAGAATGATCTGACTTTACAAAATTTCAAAATGTTGTCACTCGCTTCGACGTATATTTATGATTGACATCGATTATTCTTTAAGATGTTTGTTTCTGATGAAGGCCCACAGATGAGGCCGAAAGTCAATAAAAAGGAATTTTGACTCGATTTATTTTTTTAATTTTTTCTTAATGGATCGTAAGACCGAAACAAAAATATTAAAACTTTGTTTTCTCTCATATTTTCTTAATGTATGACATTTTATTATAGATACGCAATTTTTTCTTCGTTTGGGATATAACCTTCTGTATATATAATCTCCTTAAAAAGGCCTAGCGTTCTGGGGGTACCTTCAATGTCTTTCACGGTATATCGGGTATCGGTATAAATATATATATATATATATATATATATATATTTATATAATATATATATATCGGTATAAATCGGTATATCCTTCTTGCTTGTGGCTTCTTATAGTGCCGAACCCTAAACTGCGCAACTCCGCTAACCCTGCAAGTGCCTTTCTCTCGCCCCTTGGACCACCTTCTTCGGTATATCGGGATCCGGTAAATCGGGACTACAATGTTAGTCGTCGAACTGATAGCTCGAACTTTCAAAATAACTCGTAACTTGGGTTTTACTGAGGTGTTATTGGTATTAGATTAACCCAGTTATATATGCTTATTTTATCTCTTGTCTAACCATGCTTGCTTGGCTGATTAGGCAATATGAAAGGTGTTTCTTTTTCATTTAAAATCAAGGAATGGATGCAATTTTTGACCATCTTTGATTAGCCCTACCATGAATTAATTTTGTATGCCAACATTATAGAGACTGTTTGTTATCCAGGAAGATGCATGCTGTTCAACTTATCAGTTTCGTAACACTAAAGGTTTGGTTGGTAGGCATCAGGAGACATTTGTGAATTATTTCGGTAATTATTTTCGTGGAACAGACTTCTTGGTATAGCTTATAATTGATTATAATTATGTATGAATAATTATGATATAATTATGATATGATTATATGATTTAATTGTGATAATTGATAACTAATTTATAAAATTCATTGCCGGATGTTCACTGGCTATTTTGCCTCAAATTTTTAAAATAGGTTGTGAAATCGAGGAACATGTTAAATATCACTATTTTTGGAAGGAAAATTTAACAATGAGGGGTCATGCACAAATCACGTAAGGAAATTCAGGGGAGGGAAGATTTCCTGAAATCTTACTATTTCTTATCAGGTTGGGAGTGGGGGAGGGGGAGTGACAAATCTTACACACGAAAAGTTTTTACTGCTAAATACAAATATATTACAATCAAGGGCAAAAAACAGCAGAAATCTGACCTGTAAGAGTGAATGTACTGCATTTTTACGGAAATAGATAAATTTTCAATGAAATGCATAAATTTTCAATCAAATAGCTCAAGTTACCACGAAAACAGATGAATTTCCATTAAAAATGAAACCTATTTTTTACACTATAATAATCAATAAAAAAATACAACAAATTTTCAACAATATGGTTCAATTTTTACGAGAAGAATTAACCTTTAACTTAAATTGTGCATCTTTAGGCAGAATAATTAATGATAAACGAAATAGCAGTATTTTCAACCAAACGTCACGAATTCTTAACCAAATACATACATTCTGAATGAAATAATAGAAATTGTCAGCCAAAAACTAAATTTCCAAAAACAAAAAAACTAATTTTTAGCGAAATAGTTTAATTTTCAACTGAAAAGATAAATTTTCAATCGAAAAAATTATCTTTCAACAAAAAGAGACAAATTTTTAATCAATTACGTGATTTTTCAACCA
This sequence comes from Andricus quercusramuli, assembly GCA_932178445.1. NCBI lineage: Eukaryota > Metazoa > Arthropoda > Insecta > Hymenoptera > Cynipidae > Andricus > Andricus quercusramuli. Next base: position 206,172 of record CAKNXH010002339.1, on the reverse strand, counting down.
AATAGTTAAATTTATGTAAACTAGTGCTATCAATTGAAGCAATTATTTTTCTAAAAAGAGTTTTCGATAAGAAGAAAACGAATTTTTAGCAAAATAGTTAAATTTTAAACAAAAAAGATGAATTTTCAACCGCGAAGGTTATTTTTCTACCAAAACACATGGATTTGTAATGAAGGCAAAGAAAACAGAACAAGTTTTCAACAACAGAGTTTAATTTTTACCGAAAAAAAAGAATTTTTAACTAAAATTTTGAATCTTCAACCAAAATAATTAAGTTTTAAACAAATTGTAGTATATCTAACTAAGGAAATAGTTCAATTTACTAAAAAAGATAAATTCCCCCAAAAAATGAAATAAATTTTCAGTAAAAAAATAAATTCAAAAAAATATAATATTTAACAAGACAGGTTAATTTTTACCAAAGATATGTAATTTACAACTGAAATGATGAATGTTTAAACGAAAGAATGAAGTTTCAACCAAACAGCAGTATTTCTCAACGACAAAATTAATTTTCAACCAGAAATGATGAATTTTGAACGAAGCACATGAATTATTTTTAACCAAATACTTGAATTGTTAAGTAAATAATGTCAATTTTCAATATATAATATCAATTTTCAACTAGTAAAAACGAATTTTAGGCAAAAGAGTTTAATATTTCAACCAAAAAGATTAATTTTCAGCCGATAAATTTATTTTTCTACCAAAATAAATAAATATTAAATAAGTTTTAACAAAATACGTAAATCTTCAACACAAGAAGATAGGCTTCAAAGCTAAAATGGAACCGGAGAAATTAATTTCGAATGGAATATACAAATTTAAGCCAAAAGGAAATAAATTTTCAACCAAGAGGAATAACTTTCTACCAAAATATGGCAAATTTTCAACAAAATACATAAATTTTCAATCAAAAATATGAATTTCCCACCTAGAATATTAATTTTCTACCAAGCGAGGTGAATTCTCAATGAAGTGTTCAAATTTCAAACTGGAGGAATAATCTTTTATTTATAAATTAAGAAATGTAACAAATAAATTGGCAGTTAGAAAAAAAAATTAATTTTCAACAAAAAAGAAGAAATGAATTTTGAACAAAATAATTCAATTCTCAAAGGAAAAATTTCGACAACAAAAAAAAGTATTTTGTGGATGACCTCCAGTTAAAACCTCGGCAGAGATAAGGTAGATTTTTGTTGATACAACGTGATTGCTTCCAAGGCTTAATTTCTTATTTAACATTATTTTTTTTCTTCTCTTTTCCTTAAGAGAACATTGTAATTTTGAATCAATATTTTTTTTAATAAATTATATCATTGATGATTTTTTTTGTTCCGTAAGTGTCATATGTTGAATCGGTTATTTACTACGTAAATGAATCATGGTCAAATAGATGAGCTGTGTAAATAATTATAATTTCTTTTATTTTCAAGCAATAACCTTGATGTTCCAATAAAGTTTAAAATGATACACAGTCACTTTTAAAATATCATCTGCGATTTTATTTGAATATTCTTTATCAAAAGAGAGTGAGAAGAGAGTGCATGAAAAAATTGTTATTTAACTAATCAAATAATATTCTATATACCTAGCTAGTTTATTTTCAATAGATTACCTTTAAATCAAATTTCAGATAACGTTATATGACATAGTTGGTTGCAGTGTAGTATTAGTCAAAATATTTAGAAATTCGATATTGGACAATAGGTAATCGCTTCGTAAATATATTCTATATGAATTTATGCACTTAAAATTATACATGTTACTCGCATCATCAATGTTTGTCCAATCGGAAGGCAAAGTAATGTTGAATACAAAATAAAAATGGTAAATAACTAATCATTCTCTAGGCTGATGTATTTATTTGTTTGTTTTGAAGGTTATACAAATATGATTTTCCTAAGAATCTTGAAAAAATTCAAAAAAGTTTTTGTCAAATCAAAATTCCAACAAAAAAGTAAATCTTCAACTGAATCGTTGAATTTTCAAACAAAAAATATGCATTCTGAACAAAAAATGTGATAGTTAATATTTCAATTCGAAATATTTCTTATTTTTAATAAAAAACACTTGAATTCATTCTAAAAAGGCGAATTTTTAAGAAAAGAAGTGACATTTTAATACAAAGAGATTTAGTTTGAACTAAAATTATGAACCTTCAACCAAAAAAGTGGATTTTTAACAAAGCAGTTCAACTCATAAACCATTATTTGAATTTGCAATAGAAAATATGAATTTTCAATAGAAAATATGAATTTTCATCAAAAAATAGAATACTTGATAATTAAAGTAATGAATATTTTTAATTTCAAATCAAAAAGCTTTCAATTCATGCAAATAGGTGAATTTTCAACAAAATAGTGATATACCTAGCCAAAAAAGTTTTTTTAATTTGATCCAAACCGTTGCGATTTCAAGAAAGAAAAATGAAATTTCCACCAAACAAATTTCGAATGAATATTTCTTTTTTATTTTCTTTGTTTATTCACTTTATTGTTATATAAATATAATTTCCCAAGGTTTCTCAAGAAAGTTCGAAGCGATTTTTAAAGATTTCAGATATGTCGAAAAAGTATATATAATTTCTAAGATTTTTTTTTATTTTAGAGTATTTTACAAGATTTTAAGAAAAATTTGGGTAGTCTAAAAGTTATTTAAGACTACTTGATGTTGACTTCCGTTTCCCGCGTGAAAGTGTGTGGCAGCGGTGAAATTTGGTGCTGAGTTTTTCTGATAATTGTGGTGAAATTTGAGGTGAGTGGATTGTGCATGTGTGTAGAGGGGTTCGCTTGTGAGGGATTGATTGAGAGATTGAAAGATTGACAAGGGGGTGAGGATATTTTTGGGAATCAAGACAGATTTGTGTGGAAGTTGAGGTTAGGTGGGTTTGAGGTTTGTGACAGGGTGGGAGGACCAGGTTGGCCGTAGCGTTTCGTAGCAGGGCAGGGTAGAGAAGGAGAAAGGCAAGGCAGGTAGACGCGCCGGTAGATGGAGACAGAGAACGATAGAAGGCGGGATTGTTTGAAATGGATTCATGGCTAGCGGAGCGAATACTAGTAAGGAAAGCAGGGATTCGGATCACGAAGTTTTCAGTACACCGAAAGGGGAGAACGAAAAAAGGAGGGCAAGGGGAAAGTATGGCAAAACAATAGAAAAGGATAGATTGAGGGCGAAAAGCGTGGGATCAATTGAGGCATTCATTAAAAGGAAGAGAGAGGAGCGGGGAAGCACTGAAGACAAGGAAGATATAGGGGTAAGCTTGAAACATCCAAAAATGTACAGATCGCCGCCGGAAAAACGTAGCTTTGTTGAGAAGGATGAAAAAAATAAGGGCACAGAAAGAGGCAGAGATGAGGATAAAGGTCCGATGGAAAAGGAAAGATTGAAAGAAACGCGCAAAATGATGATAGAAGTAATGGGGATGTATGAAGAAAAGCAGGAGAAAAGGGTGAAGGAAGTAAGGAAAGAACTTAGACAGGAAATGGCCGAACTCAGGAAAGAAATGAGGAAATGGGAAGAAGTCAGGGAAAAGCTAGAGAAAAGGATGCAGATGTTGGAGCAAGGACTAGAAAAGAAGGAAGAGCCTACTAAAAAGGTAAAGGAGTTAGAAGGTAGAATAAAAAAAATTTAAAGCTCAAACCGTGAGTTTGGAGGTGGGGAGAGTGGGAATAAGGAGAAGGAAAGGCTGAGAAAAATAGAGAAAAGAATAGAAAAAAAGAGAGAGAAGAAAGAAAAAGAAACATAGTGATAAAGGATCTAACATTAGAGGGGAAGGAGCTGAGGGAAGGAGTGGGAGAAGTACTAACAAGGATTGATGCTGAGGTAGAGCTAGAGGAATTGCGAAGTGTAGGAAGGGAAGAGCGAAGAGGGGAGACAATGGTACTAGTGAATCTGAAGAAATAGGAACATAAGAGGGAAGTGATGATAAAGAAGAGGATGTTATATGGAAGCTCGGAGAGAATAGAGGATGATTTGACATGGGCAGAAAGGAACATGCAGTATAGGTTGAGGAAAATAGCGGAAGAGGAAAGAAAAAAAGGTAGAAGAACATGGGTTAAGTATGGGAGAATACAGATAGAAGGTGTTTGGTGGAATTGGGATAAGGACAGGGAAGAGTTAGTAAAAAATGAGGTATCGGGAAACTAGGATAGAAAGGAACAGGAGGTAAAGAAATAAGAAATAGTGAGAAACCAAAAGAGACAAGAAACGAAAGTAGGGAAGATTGAAGGATATGCTACTGGAATATAGCAGGCTTAGAAAGAAAGGATAGGGAGTTTATGAGAAATTTGACACAATGGGATGTAGTAGTAATGATGGAGACGTGGCTAGATGAAAAGGGATGGAGAAGAGTAAGGGGAAGATTACCAAGAGACTACAAATGGCAGGTTCAAAATGCAAAGAGGAAGAATAAAAAGGGAAGAGCAATGGAAGGAATGGTGATGGGAGTGAGGAACGAATGCACAACAGAGAATGATAAAAAAGAGTTGAAAGAACATAAAGATGGATTAATAGTAGAAGAGATAAATATGGGAGGAGAGAGGTGGAAGATAGTGGGGGTTTATGTGAACGGTGATATGCGGTAGGCTAATAATAGGAGGTGATTTTAATGCGAGAACAGGAGATAGAGGAGAAAGGGAATAGGATGGAGAGCGAGGAAGAAAATCCACAGACAAGATACTGAATGAAGAGGGAAAGAAGTTGTTAAACAGCCTAGGGGTAATTGATTATGTAGTAGTGGACGACGAAGCAAGAGAGAAGGTTAAGAAACTAGAGGTGGGAAGCTATGTAGATTCGGATCACTTTCCCATAATAGTCACGGTAGAGAGAGAAATGAGTAATAACGAAAGACTAAAAAGAAAGCAAAAGTAAGAAGAGCAGGAAGAGGGGATTGGTCAATGTAAGGTAAAGAACAGTTTGAAGAAAAAGTCAGGAATGTCAAAATGGGGGAAGGAAATGTAAACGAGGAAATGGAAATAATGGTAGGAGAAATAAAAGGAGCATTAGAGTGCACAAGCAAAAAAGAAGTTAGTGAAGGAGGGGATAAAAGTGGATGGGATGAGGATTGTAAACAGAAGGATTGTAAACAGAAGGATGTAAACAGAAGAAGAAGGACGTGAGAAGGATATTAAGAAAATGGAGAAAAGGAACAAGTAGTGGAAAAGAATATAGGAGAAAAAAGAAGGAGTATACTGAGTTATGTGATCAAAAAAAGAGGAGGAAAATGAAAGGCTTGAAGAAGAAGCGGAGAAGACTAGGACGGAAGAAGAGGCTTGGATGGTGGTATATAAAGAGAGAAGAAGAAGGAAAAGAGTAAACCAGGATATTGAGATGATAGAATGGAAAAAATATTTTATGGAATTAGTAGGAGGGGTAGAGAAGAAAGATAGGAAAGGAGGAAGAGATGGTAGGGAAACAGATGAGGAGAAGGACAATACAAGAGAGGAAATAGTCAAGGTATTAGGGATGATGAAACATGGCAAGACACCTGGTACAGATGAGATTCCAAATGAAGTATAGAAATATGAGGGGACAAAATTAAAGCAATGGGCATGTATAATGTGCAATAGAGTATGGAGATGAGAGGGGTGGCCAGAGTTATGGAAAGAAGGAGTAGTGATACCAATAGTGAAGAAAGGCAAAGGGGAGGAGATTAAAGATTATAGAGGAGTGACACTAATGCCAACACTGTATAAAGTATATGTGATTGTTTTATCGGAGAGGTTAAAAAACGAAGTTGTGGAGAAAAAGATAGAGCCACCGAATCAGACAGGGTTTAGAAAAGGGATGGGGGTAATGGACAATATATATGTTCTGAACTACTTAGTGAATAAGAGGATTAAAAGGGAGAAAGGGGCAATGATAGCAGTGTTCGTGGACTTGAATGCGGCGTTTGGCTCATTAGACCGAGGTGAGTTATGGTGAAGAAAGGGATAAGAGAGGGATTAATAAAGAGAGTATCGGCAATTTTTAGAGAGACAAAAAGCAAGGTAAAGGTAGGAGAGGAAGTGGGAGATAGTTTCTGTTTGGTGAGAGGGGTAAGGCAAGGATGTCCTCTGAGCCTACTTTTATTTAATATATTAATATAAGACTTAGAAGAAGAAATTAAGAGAAAAGGGTGGGGAGGAGTTAGGATAGGGAACGAAGAGATATATACACTGGCGTACGCAGACGATATAGTGTTGATGGCAGAGGATGAAGAAGGGATGGCGGGCTTATTTACCGGATTTGAGAAATACTTAGATGGAAGAAAGTTGAATTTAAATGTAGAAAAGACAAAGATATTGAGGTTTAGAAAAGGAGGGGGAAGAAAGAAAGAATGGACGGGGAGATGGAAGGGGAAAAAATTAGAAGAAGTAAAAGAGTTTAAGTATTTGGGATATACCTTGCAAGCAAATGGAGATCATAGAGCTCATATAAAAGAAAGGATAAAAAAAGCAGCAGGGGTAATGAAACCGATATGGGGAATAGGAAAAAGAAGATTTAAAAAAAATTGGAGAAGGAGAATGTGGTTATTTGATACGCTAGTATGGCCGGTGTTAGGTTATGAAGCAGAGATATGGGGATGGAAAGAAAGGAAAGAGATTGAAAATTTACAAGAAAGGTATATAAGGTGGACGCCAGGCGTATACTGGAGGACGCCGGGATATATGGTGAGAGAAGAGGCGCTCTAGAGTTGACTGGAGTCAACTATGAAGAAGTGGAAAAAAGGGAGAGAAAAAGACAATTAATAGAAAGATGGGGGATGATTGAGGAATCAAAATATAATACATGGTATAAGATGATGAAAAAAAAGGAGTACCAAAGTATTCAGAAAAGGGATAGGGAGAGAAAAGATGGACAAGAATAGCAAGATTTAGATTGGGAAACGAGGCAAGGGCAAGTATGTATTGGGAAAAGAAAGATAACAGGAAGTGCAGAATATGTGAATGGGAAGAGGAAACATGGGAGCATGTATGGGAAGGATGTAGGAGAAGAACGGAAGATAAAGGAAGCTGGCGAGAGAATGTGGTAAGGATTCTAGGGGAGGATGGTTTGCGGGAAGAGTTGATGAAGGAGTTAGAGGATGCTAGGGAAGCAATTGAAAAAGAATGAAAGAATGTATGCAAAAAATGGCAAAATGGAGGTACAAGAGAAGTGAAAGAAAAAGGAAACGGAAGTCGCTTAAATTAGAAGCGGAAAGAATTGTAAGTAATGATTATGTAATAGCATAAGTAAATTAAGATGCGTTTGCGTTACCACTCTATCTCTCTCTCTCGCTTACACTCTCGCCTTCGATCACTCGCTCGCTCGTTCGCTAACACGTCCCAAATTGCGCTATCGTTCAAAATAGATTCAAGGCGTTAGATATAAGATTTTATGTAAATAGATGTAAATAATTGTGAATAGTGAGGATAAGTTTTTATAAAACATGTAGAGGGAAGTGTTGTAAGAAATGGAAGTCATGTAAAATCTTAAGGGACACATTATGAATAAAGAAAGAATATTTAAAAATGTGCGGAAATCTTCCAAAGTTTTAAGATATTTTTTATCTCTTTAAAATTTCTAAAATTTCTAAATATTTTTTGAACTGATTGGAATTATCCGAAAATTGTTTTAAAATCTTCTGAATTAAATTCTGATAATTTTGGAAATCTTCCGTAATGGTTTGTGATTTTTCTAAATACTCTCTCAGAATTCTATTTAAAAAATGAAACATCACTTTAAACATTTCTGGGAATCCTAAGAAAATATTTTTATTACCTTGAAAACTATCAAAATCTGTGAAAAACTTAAAAGTTTTATTTCGTAATCTTAAAAAATCTTCATTTTGTTTCGAGTTATTTGAAATTTATTGGAACTTTTGAAATATATACCAAATAGTTTCTTAAATAATTTGAATTTTTCCTAACATTTTTAAAAAATGTTGCAATTTTTAAAAAACTGCCTTGAAATCTTTCATTAAATTTTTGGATAATTTTTTTAATCTTCCGGAATGTTTCACAATCTCTGTAAATATTCTTTCAAAATGAATGTAGTAAAATAAAAAATCATAAAAAATTTTCCGAAGAATCTCAATAACAAACCTTGTACATTTTTTTGTTCGACATCTTCAAAAATCTACATTTTGTTTCAAACAATATTAGTTTTGTATCTTTCAAAATTTCTAAATATTTCTTAAACTTATTTGAATTTTTTAGAATAATATAGTAATTTCAAGAAATGACTTGAAATTTTTTCTAACATTTTTTTTAAATTAGATTTTCAAACAAAAATAAATATTTAAATTTTTCCTCTAATATAGAGAAAAACAATTCATTCATTCCTTATAGTTACACATTTCGTAAACTAAGTTATTCTAAGTTTTTGTCCATAACTTCATTTTATATATATATATATATATATATATATATATATTGGAGTGGGTAAAAAAGTTTACAAATTATAGTCCGGTAGCAAAATATTGAGGAACGGTCTGATTTTGAAACGTTATTGTGGAGGAGAGTCACCAGTTATGGGCACTCTCCGGTTGTGGGCACCTCTGCGTAACAAGTGACAGAATACAAATATGCTGGATCTAACTGGTGGCGTACTTGTATTCTGACAGTAGTACGCAGTTTTCGAGGTGATATCAACGTAAATAGATGATTTGTGCATTAGCTGCGATCATATTGGAAAAATAAGTAAAAATTAATGCATTTGTAATTTACTAATGTTAAAAAACTGCGATAAATCAAAGTAAATAATCTCGAACAGGTGAGTGTTATCGATATTTCTACATTATTTTCGTTGTGATTTGAGATGTCACACCGATTTATGTGCAAGTTATGAAACATCACATCTTCTTGATGCACCGATAATGGTCGTAAATTCCGGTTGTGGGCACTTAAATGTAACCGGTTGTAGGCACATTTTTTCATATTTTTGCTACTAAAGGCCTTTGAAATTAATAAACCTTGAAATTACTTAGAATTAAGTGCATTTTGCTTTACCTATCTCCATTTTCAGCGACTTTTCGAAGGGTGCCCACAACCGGTTACGATATTTTTTTGCAAAAAATGACGATTTCACAAAATTGGTCGTGAAATTTCTCTGGTTGACGGAATCAACGTACTTACTTCAGCAAAAAGATAGCTATGGTCTCTAGCTTTCCAATGAGATCCATATCCCCGCATAATATAGACTCAAACAAAAATTATGGGCCAAAAACAAAACTGTGCCCATAACCGGAGACTCTCCCCTAGATATCCTGAATACAAATATTTTATAAACCCGACATTTTTTGCTTATAAAATGGGCTAAACTCTCTGCAGGCTCTGCTACTCAGCAGGCACTACCTGTGCTTCATCCTCGGCTGCGTGCTGTTCAGTATAAAGCACGGCCTTGTTAATGTAATGTGTAGCTGACTGATGGAAGCCATTAAAGAAAGCGTATGCGTATGGTGGTACTTTCGATATTGTTTTTAAACTCTCCATGTTCTCAATGCTCACTGTAACCCAATTGCCAACAGTATCAACGAATGGACGCAACTTGTTATCATACACAACTCCAACGATTTCTTCATTCACTACTCCTACATCATACAATCCTCCTTTTGCAATTCTAGCTATAGCTACTTCTCTATCTGCTTCCATTGCGCAAAAATGAACATGAGGTTGATAGCGAACAGTAACAATTTGTGACTTTGGTCCTCTAATGCGGTTTATCCAGCGTTTTAGCATAGCTTCTACTGTAAGAAGAATAACAAAAATTAACAAACTAAAACAAATAACAAAATAGATATTTCATCGCCCTAAAGTTATACTTGGCCATGTCCCTAAATGGTCAGACTAAGAAAAAGCTCTCTTAAAATAAATCAGTGAAATCTCACTGCTTGAATCAACCAGAAGTGTGTCACTGACAATCATGGAGATTTCACTAGTTCACTCAGTGGAATTCCGTCACTGGCTTGAACAATAAGGTATACTGGTTACTCAGTACCATTGGTCATCTGGTCGTACGCGTTATCGTCCGTCAGCTGGTAAAGTATACAAATTTTAGCATCCATCACTTGTGTGCTAAAATTTGCAAAATTATCCTTCAGCGATCGCACTTCACTCTCATAACAATAAATGAGCCGGACTTCAAAATAATAGATTATAATATATCGCGCTGAACTGTGGGACGTTTGAATTATATCACTTCCATGAATAAGCAACTTATGTACTGATGGTGGCATTTTATACAAAGGATAAAGATTTATGCAAAGCTCAGCAGTTTCCAAACAGTAAGTTTTAAATATATACGAAGATGTTGGTTTTTGATCTACTGATCGTGGAGCGAAAGCTCGTTTTTAAATAAATGATAGATCAGTAGATCAAAAACCAACATCTTCGTATATATTACTGCACTGATCAACAACCAACATCTTATAATAGTAAGTTTTAAATTTCGCACAATTAACTATCCTTCTGCACGTTATAACTTGTAATATATCGTGGAATCTGGTGATCAGATCTTGATCCAAACCGGTTATTTTAGCAACCGATTCAGCTTTTCCCAAAAAGGAACGGGCAACATTTCCGGTATTTGTTGTTCCATAACCCTGCATCACCACATCAACTGCTAAACCCAGTTTGGATCTCAATTTCATCTGAATACGTTCCTTTCTTGATTTTTTCATTTCCTTTTCTTCCTTTGTTCTTGTGGAAAACTTTTTAAAATCCATATTGTAGGATACATGTAACAAATATTTCAGAACACGAATCCAGGCATGCAACGTCGAGAGACCACATTTATAGTGTGCCTCATTACATGGAATTTTAGCTACATATGGTAAGTTGTTAACATGTTTTGATCCAACTCCACAAATATTGCAGCAAGAAGATGCTTTCTGTCCAGTAAGAATATCACACACCTTTCCATCAATCATCGTACACTTCAAGTCAAAGCTGATATCAAAACTCATTCCACTGACATCAATGGAATAGGTACGAACTTTTTCCAGCAGCTTTATGTGATAGATGTACTCTTTCTTTACCAGAAAATCAGTTTCTTTAAGGAAATTAAATTTAATTGTCCTACAGAAATTGACAGATAAAGGTGTTTTGTTTGTCCAAATAATATCGCCATCTGCTTTTAATTGAAGATGGACAAAAGAAATCAAGAAGAAAGATTTATCCGTGAAGAGAATCTTGTCATAGCTCATGTTTTCTTCACTCTCAGAATAACTGTGATCAGATTCATCGGTCGCATCCATATCATCACCCTTCTTCGGCCACTTTTGCCGTGTCATCTGATGCGCAGAAGCACCGTCCATACCCCACTTCCCAAAGAGCACTAGTTTTTTACCAAAAAGATTAGCGAGATCATCTTTTTCCATTTGTAACAAGATTCGCTTAACTGTATGACCTAATAAACTTATGAAATGGACACTTGCTACTAAATTCGATGTTTCTATATGCTTACAGTTTCCTGGATAACATGTTTTTTTGTTGCTTCGGAGATCTTCAAATACGGAGGATATGAATCATTGGCACTTATTTCTTGATTGTACGTTGTTAGCTTTTCGTATTTCCTCTTCGATAAACCGAAATCCACGCACATCGCCAAGATTCTCCGCAATTTACTCTCGTCATCATCTTCCTTACGAAGCTGCTGCGTCCCAGATTCACTATCGGACTGATTTTCGATCGATGGAAGTTTCTGTTTGTAGATCAATTTAATTCTTCTTTGTTTGAAAATTCCTCTCGGTCGCTTAGAAGTTCAATTATTTAGTTATTAATGCAACTGTTTGGTCTAAGATTAATTTTTGTGTTTGTTGAAAATTCAAATATTAGGTTCAAAAATTAGTCACAGTAGGCAAGGCGCCTACTTTGTAGCCTATTGAGACGTCAATAAGTCGTTCAAACTTCCCAGTAATACTTTCAAACTATATTTAGGTTATAAGATATAGGATAAGTCTTCTTCTAATCTTCAATAAAGTGTATTACTATTATAGGTCAATCGGTTCGTCTCAAACCAAGGAATCTTTTATATTCTTGCATCAACTTTGAATTATTTTGAAGAAATAAGTTTCGGTATAAAGAATCGTGTTTTCGAATATTATGCATTACCATAGCTTCCTTACTCTTCAATAGAATGTATCAATGCTATGATTCAATCGATTCGTCTTGAATGAACACAACTTTCCTATTCTCGCATCAACTTTAAATTATGAGAATGAGAAAATTTTCACTATAAAAAACGATTTCAAAATATATAAATTACCATAACTTCTCATCCTATACTGAGACATCTACAAGAAAGTGTGGCATCCACACATCCACACACACATACATCCTACACACATACGAAACATCCACACACATATACATCCGGACAATTGCATAGAACATTGTATTAGAGATTTTTAAATTGAGGAAGATTTAATTAAATGGATTTAAAAACTTTGGAAAATGTTACCATTACAAAGCTTTCTCTATGAGGAAGCAATAAGTAAATGGCGTAATATGATTCTAACTTTTAATCCACGCTACTATTTTAATTCATAATTGCAATAGGTTAAAGAATAAATTTCAGGAAAAAATGTATGCAGAAGCAAAGTCTGACAGTAACTGAGCCTAATAATCATAATGGTTCAAAATTTTCAAAAAATAGACATGACGTAGTATGAAACTAGGGCGACTATTTCCCAGTCCATGTTGCACTAAGAAAATTAGAGTATACTAGATAATATACTAGATGCTAAGTTTTGTAATACAGGATTTTAAAAATTAACTTCAAGATTGTACGCAGATTTCAAAATTCAAGATAATAAACGGAATGATCCATTTTTCTCAGTGTACATGTTACAATGTTAATAATAAAGTTTGAATCAAGATAACAATTTCTTCCAAAACTAAAGAAAAAATTCAAAATTTGAAATGACTAACATTAACTAAAAAATAATAAGAGATTCAAAATTTTGTTTAATGATTTTCAAACAGGTTTCTATTTTATGTTATTAGATATTAGTATATTTACCAATACAGTTGGGGAGAACCGCCAAGTTGAACAGCACAATGACAATAAAAATCTTCATTTTCTCTTTATAAAGAAGAATAGGTATGGTTCATTTCGATGAGAACGTGTAATTAGTGAATATACGACGAAATTTCTCATTATATAGTTGCTATCGCTATCGTGATTTGGAATGATTTCACATATTTCCAAGGCCAATTGCTGGGGTGATACTTATTTGTCTGGCACATATTCATATTTTATGAATCTGTTTTTACCGCACTGAAGATTCAAGGTCTATGTTTGTAGAACTTTTCAGAACACAATCTTGAACTTGAAAAATGACATTCTGAACCACCTTGTTCCGGAATGTGTAGATGTCTTGTGCATTTTTTCTCTGCCACCTTCCATCGAATTTGAGTTTCTTGATGTTAATTCAGTCGTGCAACTCACACTTTAAATAATTTCAATGGACTGATAATAAAAACAAGAATGAATACAATTTCTTAATTTCTTTTCTCTTCTCCTACACACTTTTGCCCCAAATATCATGTTTAAAATCGCAAGCCCAACACTAAATACACTGGGATCCCGCTTTACCGGAACCTGATATGCCGGATAAGTTTTTCAAGGGGTTGAGAGAGAGGCGCATGCAAGGTCAGCGGAGTTTCGCAGTTTACGGTTCGGCACTATAAGAAGCCACAAGCAAGAAGGAGAAGAAGAACGGTTTGGAGAGTCCCGCTTTACCATGAAGGCCATTGAGGGTACTCCCGAATGCCCGGTAAAGCGGGACCACAATGTATGTGCGAATGGATCAAGTAATGATATTTATAAGATATGCATTTTGTACTGAAACTTAGTTAATAAATGTAAAAAATATTTAAAAATATTCAGTTAAAATTATTAATTAGAACCAAAAGCAGACTTTGCAATTGAAAAGAAATAGTTTTTAACAAAAAAAGTTGGATTTTTGTATTGGGTTCTATTATTTAATGTTGCATTTAAACAAAAAAGTGGAAAAAGGGGGGGAAGACGATGTTTCTTGAAAATAGGAAAAATGAAGGCATTCTTCAAAAAAAGCATTGAAAAAAAATTGCATTCTTATTAGCATCTTCCATGTGTTATGTAACGGCCTCTAACAGTAATCTACAACCGAATAGGGTTGATACAGGTATAATATGAAATTACAATGGTTTAACACAATGAATGATATGTTATATATTTGAGAAGATTCCTGTTGCAGGTTTTGTCTAAATTTTCGTTAAACTTTCTTTTTTCAATCGATATAAAGGTTCACTGTTAAAAAAAACTTACCTATTTCAAATCGTTTTATTTCTAAAATGACATGGAAATTATTATTATTATTCTTACATTCTTCTTGACAAAAAAACTAACCTCGAACTGTTGACAGACTTTCGTAATTTACAATGAAATAGACAAACAAAGAGATATCAGTGATATCTGAGTCTGAGTTTTAATAACCCTGGCATAATTTATCATTAAAGATAATAAAAACATAAAACTGTCGAAAAGCAGCGGATGTGCAAGGAAATTTATATCTTCCTCCATCCATAAAAAAATCGGTGGGTGACAGTGGGGCCACACGGAAGAAGTGAAAATTTTATGGATTAACTTTTAAAATTTTCTTAAGAAATCATCATGAGGTTTGAGGAGATCGCATAGTAGGAGAGCATATACATGCTTAACATGGCAGTAGTGGGGATACCGAAAAGAAGTCTTTAGAGTAATTGAGAATTACCGCACGGAAGAGACAGAGAGATATGAAACGTTTGTTCGGTATGACGTTCGCTGGTTTTTTTTTTCAATTCACTCCTGTACCAAAGGAGGTTTGACTTCAAAAATCAACAAAAGATTCTTAATGTCAGAAAAATTCAAATCAAAAGACCAGATGAGACAATTACGAATCAGAGTTTTCTCAAATCATTTCAGTTTCATTAAAAACAATTATTCAAAAAAATTACTGATGACAGTCACATTTTTCGAAAAATATAAAGAGATATAGTTTTCATGTTGCGAAAAAAATGTAATAACTGATTTCATTTTCCTGACAAATTTTCTCTTCATCACACAAACCTTGTTATCACACACACCCCTATCGACACTACATGAAAAACAGAAGAGTTCAATAAAATAATTTTTTTTTAAAGTCGCACTATAGGTGATGAAATATAAAAATAAATGGGTAAATGAAATTACATCAATTAAAAATACACTTCAAATTATGGATATTGTTATATTTACCAACAAAATGAGGATGTATCATCAAGTTGAAGAGCACAATCCAAAAAATAATCTTAATTTTTTTCTTAAGAAAAGAAACTACGTATGGCTAATAATAAATGAATATTCTACAAAATGGCTCATGGAATGTCCGCTATCTTATTCGTTACTTGTTACTTCATCACATATTTGTAGATGAATTGGAAGGGAGAAGCCTATTTGTCAGATACATATTTGTATCTAATTATTCTGTTCAAACCACACTAAAGACTTGGCTTCAATATTTTGAGAACTTTTAGAAAAATGGTTTAAAAATGTGGACAACAAAATGAAAAAAAATGAATTCCCGAAACCATAAGACCAAAAATACATTTTACATTTCGGAAAACACCAAATATATATGAACGATCGGGGAACATGAGAGGCTAACCCGCATTCGGAAAATTTTTCAGGAAAACGGAAAAACTGTATCATTTGGTATTTTCATGTAATTTTTTACTAGCCTTAACAAAACTGAAGGGAAATAGCATAGTATACAACATATGAAGGTTTCAGAGCAATGTTTGTAATATTTCTCCGCAAGTAAAAAATTATTGTTCTTCGATGAAAAATATTGAAAGAGTGTATGATTATTTATATTTCGACGTAATCTATTGACTTAGTGCAGTGTTTTTCTCATTTTTCTACGTGAAACCCCGACTTGAGAGAATGATTTTTTGTTTGTACCGTTTTCAAAACTCTCTGTAACAATAACCTTAGTGCTATTCGGGGTTATTTCCAATAAATAATTGTGTAACTGGCTTCTGTATGTAATTTCCAATGTAACATAAGCACAATAATATGTTCGTAGTGTCTATACCTACCTTCAGAACCAGCAGATAACACCGCAGACTAGTATTCTTTTCTTAAAACCTCACGGGACTAAACAAAATCATGAATTTCCATAAAAGTCTGTACGGGGTTAGCCCCTTATGTTCCCCGAGTACCCATTGGGATGGCCCGTTTTTAGAACTTTGTTATTTTATGAAGAATAGTAAAATTCATCTGTTCCACTTTCTTAAAAAACACGACGCATAAGACAGATAGGACAATACACAAAGCAAAAAAAGTAAATTTTGAAAATGTCGTGGTTTAGCGCCTTATATTCCCCGAACATTCATATGTTACATTCCATTCAATATATGGTACATCGAAATTTAATTTCTAGAAAAAATAAGCATATAGTCCACAATTTTTGTATTCCATACGCAAGCATATAAATAAGGGAGAGTGACCTAAACGTGATAGATTCCTGAACAATAAGTAAAAATACCTATATATTTAAATTGAATGATCTGTAGTAATTTTTTACAAAGGGCCGTTAAAAAAATACGTAACGCCTTCAGGGAGGAGGGAGGGGTCACCTCGAGCGTTGCGCTAATTTTAAAGTTACATATACTTATTATAGAAAAAGCGTTATGTATGGGGGAGGTCAAGATGTTCAGAAAAGACGTTATGTATTTTTTGAACGACCCCTGAGCAACATTATCAAAGGGGGATTGTATCATAGTACAGCTTATCATTCACTTGCAGTTGTTTGAATGAAAAATTAAAAAATGTGATTTCGACATGGTGACGCCACTTTTCACTTCTAATAATTTCTAAATTTTTACCGATATTTGATTTTTTCAACAGCTTCTTTTGTTCCTTGTATTTACAGAACACTTGTCTCTAAAACGTTCAATTGAAAACCCCTTTTCATCCTCAGAAACCATTTCTGTAATATGTTTATATGGGCAGTGTCCTTCTTCCTGTTGTGTGATTTTTTTATTTTTATGTTGTTATGACTCAGTGCTACCGACGCTACCTACAAAAAAGTCAAACACAAATGGATAACCAATGATATAATTGAAAACTCCGCGCTTTTTTCCAGAAAAAAAAACCTAGATATTTGATTTATGTAGTTCCTTTTTATAAATGAGGTTGCCAACACTTTCTTCACCTAATGGTTAATATTACAGAGCTTAAAGCCGCAGTATTTTTCAGAATATATTTCAAAATATAACTTGTGGCATTATGAATAAAGGAGCGCGACGCGTTGTGATGGGGCGCACGGTGGTGGGGGTGGGAGAGCCGTGGACGCTCGGGCCCGGGGCCGCAGTCTCTCTCTCGCGCTCTCGCTGGCCGGCGCCCCAGCATGGTGTGCCGTGGATTTATACCAGAATACTTGATTGGTTTATTTATTGTGATACCTGGACACCACAATTGGCGACGAGGATTAAAAGTATGTACACATGTATGTTTAACATATTTAAAAAAGGAAAAATGAGAAAGAATAAATTTGGCAAATTATCAAATGAGGTTTTGGTATTGTGGATAGATTTGGGGAATTGATAAATTTCTGAATTCGATTCCTACCTTACATAGAAAATGGCATATTTGAGATTTTATAAAGAATCGGTTTATTAATTTTGGCCTTCGGTTGCTTACTTGGGATATGCACGGAGTGCCAGTTTATTTGGGTGAAGGTGTCTACCTGAAAATGTTATTGTTCCAGTCCGAGATTGGATTATTAAATTAAATTGTTCTCACTTTGCCAAATTCTTATTTATAATACTTTACATTTATTCACATATAGTAAACCAATGTAGCTACCCAATCAAATTTAAACTTATGAAAGGAAAGAATATGTATATAACAATTAAAGCAGGGAAGCAAGAAGAAGATACCCTCATTTGTTAATTGGTACCTATGTATTCGTAAAAAAAAAAAGAGAGAGAGAGAAATTAGTGCAAATTTAACCCATTCAAGAGTATGGAAGTGGTAAATTGACATTACTTTAGTCAATTGGTACCAAACAAATGACACAGAATATGGCACAGGTAAACTGGTAACTTTAGAATGGCACCTATCAAACACAGCAGTGTATACATATACAATTATAAAGGTAATATAGCTAATGCTATAAGGTACCTAAAAAAGAAGCATATCTGTGCAGGACACCTCAAGATGTCTCAAATCTGCCCTTTGGAGAATTTCGACTGCGAAGGCGATCCAGCTTCTGTGGGTCTGCGGTGGGAAAAATGGAAGAGAGCATTTGACATTTATCTTCTCGCAGCAAATATTGACAAACCAGCACAAAAAAGAGCAACACTCTTACATATGGGTGGGTTGCCAGTACAAGAAATTTATTTTAGTATCCCGGGTGCTCATGTAACTGACACGACTGTAGATGTTTTCGAAATCGCTGTGAAAAAGCTGGACGAATACTTTTCTCCTAAACAAAGTAGGGTTTATGAAAGGCATCTATTCAGGTTGATAAAGCAAGCGCCAGAGGAGAAATTTGAAAAGTTTCTCGTAAGGTTGCGTCATCAAAGCTCAAAATGTCAGTTTACCAATGCTGAAGAAAATCTTATAGACCAGATAACGGAAAAATGTGAATCAAATGAACTAAGGAAGAAGATACTTACTCTCGGGGATACGGTAACACTGGATACAATTATTTCGGAAGCAAACGCTTTTGAAGCGGTGCAAAGACAGCTGGATAATTTTGATCCAACGAAAACCCCCCAAGCCCCACAGGCAGTCCATCGAATAGAGGAAAAAAATAAGAGGATAACTTCTAAACCCTGCTCTCGGTGCAGGAGTGACAAACATTCAGCCGAGGATAATAATTGCCCTGCCCGAGACAAAAAATGCCTAAAATGTGGATTTTTAGGACACTTTCGTTCGCAATGTCGGACCAGAGCGAAGAAACGAAAGGCAACAACAGCTTTCCAAAAGGATAATAATAAAAAGAAACCTAGTCACAACGCAAAGACGAAGACCGAGATAGACTATATATTTCATCTAGATGATGATGAGGTCATAACCTGCCAAGTAGGTGGTGTGAATATTGAAATGCTAATAGATTCCGGTAGCAAATGTAATATTATAAACGATACAACCTGGCACAATCTGAAAAGATGTAAGATACAAATCTGCAACCAAGTAAAGAGCCCAGAAAAAACGTTTAAGGCTTACGGCAGCCAAAATCCCTTGACAGTTTTAGGGTCTTTTGAGGCAAAAATCATGATCGGTACCGAAACAACAACAGACAAGTTTTATGTAATAAAAAATGGAGAAAGAAATTTATTAGGAAAGAAAACTGCTGTCGCATTGGGGGTATTGAAAATAGGATTGAATATTAATACAATCAACGACGGCACTTTCCCAAAGTTCAAAGATGTCATAATCCATATTCCAATTGACAAATCTGTTAGGCCTGTCTGCCAACCGTACCGCAGAGTTCCGATACCCCTTGAGACCAAAATAAATAACAAAATTCAAGAATTAGTTAGACTGGACATCATCGAAAAAGTAAATAGTCCTTCTAGTTGGATCCCTCCTATGGTGCCTGTCCTCAAGGGCGATGGAGATATACGAATCTGCATTGATATGAGGCGTGCAAATAAAGCGATCATCAGAGAAAATCACCCTTTACCTACGATTGACCAACTTATCCCAAAATTCAGGAAAGCACAAATTTTCTCGAGATTGGATCTGAAAAACGGGTTTCACCAAGTGGAACTCAATGAAGAATGTCGGTACATCACTACATTTATTACCAGCACTGGACTCTATCGATACAAACGTCTTATGTTTGGTATCTCATGCGCTCCTGAGCATTTCCAGAAAATTATGGAGAGAATTTTGCTATCTTGTGATGGAGCAGTCAACTTCATCGACGACATTGTAGTATTCGGATGCAGCGAGATTGAGCACGATACCAGGCTAAAAAAAGTGTTGAATGTTTTGAAAGAAAATAATGCCCTTCTCAACGATAAGAAATGTGTATATGGGGCAAAAAGAATCAATTTCCTTGGCAGCGAATTGTCATGTGATGGTATTAAACCTCTAGATAAATATACCAAAACAATAAAGACTTTCAGAGAGCCCTCCACAATAGAGGAACTCCAGAGTTTTTTAGGTCTCGCCAACTTCGTGGGTAAATGGATCCCGAATCTAGCAACACTAACAGAACCAATCCGTAAAATATTACGTCTTAAATTAGGGAAGACTGCTGACATTTCACAACATTGGACAATTGAATAGTCACAAGCTTTTTGTAAACTAAAGGAAAGTTTATCGGACATACGAACGCTGGGATTTTATGGTCCTCATGATAGGACACAAGTAGTTGCCGACGCCAGCCCAGTAGGATTGGGTGCAGTTCTTATCCAGTACGATGCTAAGGGACCGCGTGTAATCGCTTTCGGTAACAAAAGCCTTACAGAATGTGAAAAGCGTTACTGTCAAACGGAAAAGGAGGCTCTTGCCTTGGTTTGGGCAGTCGAACATTTCAATATGTATTTATACGGAAAGGACTCATTTGAGTTAGTCAGCGATCACAAACCTCTGGAAGTTATATTCGGACCTAACTCTAAACCATGTGCTAGAATCGAGCGATGGGTACTCCGACTCCAGTCCTATAATTATAAAATTGTGTACCGCCCAGGTAAAAGCAATATCGCCGACCCCCTTTCCCGGTTATGTGCAAATTCGAAACCATACCCATTCGACGATGAAAACTATGTAAGCCTCGTGGTAGAAGAGTCGTGTCCAACAGCTGTACCTTTAAAAGACATAAAACGGATTTCGGAAGTAGACGAAGAGCTAAAGTTGGTGAAAGAAGGACTACACACCGGTAACTGGAATTGTCTGGTTAACAATTACAAGTCTTTCGAAAATGAGTTTTGCGTCCAGGACAGCATTTTACTACGTGGAAGCAAAATCGTTATACCTTCCGAATTGCGAGCTAGAGTACTTGCAGCAGCTCATGAGGGACATCCTGGGATTGTGGCTATGAAGGCCAGGTTACGGTCAAAAGTCTGGTGGCCTAAAATTGACAAAGATGCAGAGAACTGTGTTAAAGCTTGCAAGGGTTGCACCCTGGTCTCGGCACCGAATCCACCAAACCCTATGAAAAGACGGGTATTACCAACTCAAGCCTGGATAGACGTGGCTATTGATTTCCTTGGTCCTCTCCCAAGCGGACACTATCTCACCGTGATTGTGGACTATTTCAGCCGATATAAGGAAATCAAAATAACGAAGTCCATAACCGCATCGGAAACGGTTGAGATGTTAAAAGAGATTTTTTCTAGAACAGGTATACCAGTTAGTCTTACAGCTGACAATGGCAGGCAATTCACGAGTGATGAGTTCAAGAAGTTTTGCTCTGAGTACGGTATAATCTTACATCACACTATCCCCTACTGGCCGCAGCAAAACGGAGAAGTAGAAAGGCAGAACCGTGATATACTAAAAAGACTTAAAATCAGTCAAAGTCAAAAATCGAACTGGAAAAATGATCTTCTTAAGTTCTTATTGATGTACAATGGTACACCTCATTCGGTTACTGGCAAATCACCTTCGGAGTTATTTTACAGGAGACAGTTCAGAGACAAACTTCCATCAGTGGTCGATGTTGAAAATGCAGAAATCGACTCAGAAGTAAGGGATAAGGATTTGGAAATGAAAAATAAAGGGAAAGAGTACGAAGATCGGAAGCGAAGAGCTGAGGAAAGCAACTTTAGACTGGGAGAAAAGGTTTACATCAAAAATATGACTAAGGATAATAAACTAACGACTGCATTTAATCCTGCAACACACACAGTATTAAGCAAGCAAGGAAACGATGTCAACGTTAGGAATGATGAGACAGGCCAGCAATATAGAAGAAATGTAGTTCATTTGAAAAGAGTTGAAGGACAGTGGAGAGTTTGTGAAGATGGCGAGGAGACTGAGCTTGGAATCAAAGATTGAATGGTAGAGTAAATTTATGTAGAGTAAATTACTGATTTCTGTTTGATTGTAATTCCTATTTAAGGCCATGTA
>CAKNXH010002339.1:155727-177545 GCA_932178445.1 Andricus quercusramuli | reverse complement strand
TTCTATTATTTTTACTTTCTATTATTATATTATTTTATACATTATATATCATATTATTATTTTTTCATTTACTTTTTATTTTATTTCATTATAAAAATGTTTTATTCGTTCTTACGAAAAGAATGAGAATCGACGACGAGAAAAACTTAAAATTAAAAACTAATTAGTTTGACTCAATCTTCCACTTTTCATCCAATTCTTGATTAGATTGATGTGACAATAATTTGAGTGATCACAAATTATTTTTTTTACAATTTATTATTATTTTTGATAATATTTGCTTCGAGCAACGCTAGAATGTTGCGGTTTTTCTGAAATTTCCCACTTTTAGTCCTTCTTTCAATAAGAGGCAGTAATCAATCAAAGTTTACAAGCATAATTATCTAAACAATTCATTATCACTTTTAATAAAGTTCTCTTCGAATAACGCTAGATAATTGTGGTTTTGTTCTGCAGTGTTTGGTTTCTTTTTGCTTACAATAGTGAGTTGATAATTTCTAATGAATATGAATATTTCATTTATTCAACTATGAACAAAATAGAAGAACATTGATATAAAACATAAATTTAGGTTTGGTAGCCCCTTACCAGCAAAAGATTGGGATGGAGTACTTTCAGCCGATAAAGAAATATACATGTGCCCTCAATTTTCCGGTTCAGAAGTAGTTGGCCAAGAGGATTGCCTATATTTGAATGTATACACACCTCTGACTGAATTTGCATCAACAATCGTAAGCTTGAAACAATACAAAAATATTTCAGCTTTGACATTTAAACCTTGATCCTCGGCGACCGACTTTTCGCCCTTAGAATTTTATTCTTCACCTGTGACCTTTGACTCTTAGTTACGATCCTCCACCTTTCATCCATAGTCGTAACTATAGGCTTTTCTTGTGCCGGCTGTAAATGTGTAATTTTGCGCCATTGAGGGATGAACTATGTTCGTTCTCTGATATACAATATAAATCTCCTATAAAATCTCGTTATATCCTTCCGAATCTTTTGAAATAAATTCTAAAAGCCTTGAAATCCATTGAAATCCTTTCAAAAAACCCCGAAATCTATTGTTCGAGATTTTTTTCAAATTCCTGGAAAACTTGGCAGTCCTTTTGCATCCCTTGAAATTCGAAAAAATGAACTTGGAATCTTATCATTTCTTTTGAAATTAATTGGAATTCCTCTATTCTGGTGAAGTCCCTTGGAATTTAATTTATTCCCTAAAGTTCTCTAGAATTTCATCGAAAACCCTTTAAATCTTTTACACATCACTGATATCCTGGATACATTTTGAAAATCTTTTGAAGTTTCCTATAATTTCTCACAAGCTAAACATTTGGAGCCCAACCAACAATTTTTTTCATTGTAATTTGTATTGTATTTAAAAAAAATATATATATATATATCATAGGCAGGGAAATCCCATAGAAGCAGTTTATTCCCAGTCATGGTATATGTTTATGGAGGAGCCTATATGTTTGGAAGCAGTTCACCTTATATATATGGACCTAACTATCTCCTAGACAAAGATATTGTCCTTGTCACTTTAAATTATCGGCTAGGAATTTTTGGATTCCTTACTACAGGGGATCTAATTTCACCAGGAAATTATGGATTGAAGGATCAAGTTCTTGCACTCAAGTGGGTGCAACAAAATATTGAAGCTTTTGGTGGAGATCCGAAAAAGGTTACATTAATGGGACAATCTGCAGGCGGTGCTTCAGTTAGTCTCCATTCACTTTCTGATTCTTCGAATGGTAAACAAAATTTAATCCATTAGAAACTTTAATTGCAAAATTGATCTTCAACATGCTTAGTGTGAAATTTGGCGTTCCGTAAAATTCAAATTTTAGAAGATGAAGGACCGTGGGATTCTAGTCCTTTCCTTGTTACCTAAAAAGTCACTATCTCTCCTCCCACCGGCTAGTGAATCAATATCCTGGATGACTTTCCTCCCCTTATATATCCTGTTTTTTGCCGCTTCTCCCCACTACCTTTTCGCTCATCGGCTGCTGGGTAATAATAATATGTCTGAGACTTCATCCTTTGTAGGTATGGAACGTGCGGCTTTACATCGTAAATTGAAATTGCTCCATATTACCGCAGTCCTCTGCTGACTCTTCACTTATTGGCGGTTAGATTGATACAGTGTATTGATACCACTATCTGCTGGATTAATCCCGCACCGCTTCACTACCATCCGTCCCAACGTCTACTCAAATAATACCACGGATGATTTTCCCCCTCCCCTTATAGATGCTCGTTTAACACCGAAGCTCATCTCTACCTTTTCGCCAACCAGCTGCTGAATTAATACCGCAGCTCCTCACTAACTTTTTGCTTGCCGGCTTCTGGATAAATACCTCAACTCCACACTAACTTTTCGCACACCGGCTACTGTATTAATACCGCAGCTCCTCACTTAGTTTTCGACCCCGGCTCCTGGTTTAATAACTAAGCTTCTCACTAACTTTTCGCACAACGGCTTCTGGATAAATATCCCAGCTCATCACTAAATTTTTGCTTACCGGCTTCTGGATTATTATCGCAGCTCCTCACTAACCTTTCTCTTACCGGCTTCTGGGTTAATACCGCAGCTCCTCACTAACTTTTTGCTTACCGGCTTCTGGATTAATACCGCAGCTCCTCACTAACTTTATGCTTACTGACTTCTGGATTGATACCGCAGCTCCTAGATAACTTTTTGCTTACCGGTTTCTGGATTAATACCGCAGCTACTCACTCACTGTTTTGTCACTGGCTTCTGGGTTAATACCGCAGCTCCTCACTAACTTTTTGATTACCGGCTTCTGGATAAATACCGCAGCTCCTCACTAACTTTTTGCTTACCTGCTTCTAGATAAATACCGCAGCTCCTCACTAACTTTTCGCCCCCGGCTCCTGGATTAATACCTCAGCTTCTCACTAACTTTTCGCACACCAACTTCTGGATAAATATTCCAGCTCCTCACTAACTTTTCTCCCTCGGCTCCTGGATTAATACCTCAGCTCCTCACTAACTTTTTCATTACCGGCTTCTGGATTAATACCGCAGCTCCTCACTAACTTCTTGATTACCAGTTTCTAGATTAATACCGCAGCTCCTCACTAATTTTCCGCCCACCGGCTTCTGGGTTAATACCGTAGCTATCCACTATCATTCCGCCCACCGGTTGCTGGGTTAATGCCGCGTCTGGCTCTCCTCCTCTTATATCCGCTGCATTTATACCGCGTCCTACTACTATTTTCGCCCACTGGCTGCTGGATTAAATCCGCGGACAGCTTTCCTCCCCTTATAGCTGTTGGATTAATGCTGCGGCTCTCTTCTACACTTCCGCTCACTGTCTGCTGGATTAATACCACACATGACGCTCTTCCACACTCCAGCTGCTGGATGAATACCGCGACTCTGAAATACACTTCCGCCCACCGGTTGCTGGATTAATTCTGTGAACGGGTTACAGTTTCTTTAATTTGATAAGGGTCCAAGTAGTTAAGTTTGGTCCAATAAAGGAAATAATGACTACAGGAAATATGTATTTCCTGGAGATCTACGCCTTTTATTTACAGAATTTCCCAATCAAACACTAAAACCGAAGGTATTTATTTTATCAGCAAAAGAGTGATCCAATAATTTAACAGTCTTTCTATATTATTACAGATTTTCGTATCGATTGTATGCCACTGCAGCAAAAATTATACCTTCAGATTTTTTGTGAACCAATCATTTTGAAGTAAATCAGGAAAGAAATGTCGTTTTCGTGTTGTCTGGACAGTTCCGCAAAATTCCTAATAATGATTTTTTTTACACAAAATTATACGGACTTGCTTTTTGGGTAGAAAGGAAAACTATAGGACCATGGGGCCTTCCATTTTTGTTAAAATTATATTCTACACATCGCCCTAATGTAAATAATGCAATAGAAAGTTTCCATTCTTAAAGTTTGTTTTCAGGGCTGTTTAATCAGTACATTTTTCAAAGTGGGAACGCACTCTGTCCTTGGACCTTCCGAAGAAAAGAAGATTTTGAACCAGACATAAGACAAATTGCCAAAAACGTTAGTTGTGTAAAAGAAAATTCTGAAGATCTTATTCAATGTTTAAGAGAAATTAATGTTGAGGATTTGTTGACTGCCGCGAAATTCGTTCAACAATCAGAAGTGCCCAGAATGACCTGGACGCCAACCAACGAGTTAGAATCAGAAGATGCATTTTTAACTGATAGTCCTCAGAATTTAATAGCACAAAATAAAATGAAAGATCTTCCTTTTATTAGTGGAATGGTTACTGATGAAGGACTGTATACGACGGCAGGTAAGCTGGATTTTTAATATCTAAATGTAACGCAAAAACTTAATTATATTCTTTTATTTTCTGAAAGTAAATCTTATTAATTGCAGAATATTATTCAAACCCATCATCTACTGAGCTGCAGACTCTTTACCAAAAAAATCTCAATGAATATCCAAGCAAATATTATGGAAATTCTGAACACAGTCTAAGGTTCCATGAAATTGTTGAGGATTATTATTTCAAGCAATCCAATTTTACTAAAAATGAAACAAAGGTATGTGTATTCTATATGGTTCTGAATTTCCATCGACTTTAAAAAACAATCTCTAAATTCAACGTGTTCAAATAACAAGATTCCATTTCGAAGGGACCAAATAAAAAGGTGCTAACTCACATGGCGAACTCTCGAAGCTTCAATATCCGATATAAATTGTATTGGGTACATCAGCGCTCTCCATTCTGTAGCACTTTTTCATTTGGTCTCCAGAAGTTAACATATTTTCCTTTAGTTTCTCCGAGGTGGGTCCTTATCACTTGGACGCGTCGAATTACTCGTATACTTATTTTTATATAATCAGAGCTGTAACTAGGGTATTGCCGAGGAAAAAACATTTCTGGTAATCCGCTGAAATGCTCGTTTATCTGAACTTCGAATCCGGTGTAACAAGATTAATCCAGAGTAGTTAATTTGTAATCTATATAATTAATAGTGAACCACTTGTAATTTGGTGTAATCCAGAGTAGTCCACATTAAATTCAGAGTTATCCATCTATTTTCTAGTAATCCACTTGTAATCCCGATATTTAGAAGTGATTTAGGTAACCCAAGTAAGTAAGTTGTAAGTCATAGTAATAATCCAGGTAATTAAGAGTAATTCACATAGGTAATTGAAATAGATTTCAACTACTTTGTTGAATTTTTTATTGTTGTTCAAAATTCAACTGTTGCGTTGAAAATTCTTATTTTTGGTCTGAAACCTAACTCTTTGGTAGAAAGTTCACTTCTTTGTTTGAAAATTCAACTATTTTGTTGGAAATTCATATAATTTGTACAAATTCGTCTGTTTTTGTATGAAATTAATCTTCTGGTTAAGACTTTATCTTCCAAGTTAAAAAGTTCGTTTTTTTGACTGAAAATTCATGTCATCTAAATGAAATTTCATTATTTCTTTTTATATTGTAAAAGTATATTTTTTAGTTGAAAGTGCATGCATTCCGTTGAAATTTTTGTTGTAGAAAATTAATCTTCTTGATTCAAAATTAAAGGAATTGGTTAAAATTCACCGATTGCAGTTAAGGGTTTATCATTTTAGTAAAAAATTCATCTCTCTGACTGAAAACTCAAATTTATAAAATAAAACTTAGTTTTCTTATTAAAAAATACAATTTTTTGGCTGAAAATATACCTTTTATTGTTAATAGCCTAATTTCTTAGTTGAAAATTCTTGTCATTCGTTTAAAATTCGTCCTTTTCAATATAAAATTCATCTCCGCGGTTAAAAATCCGACAGCTTTATGAAAAAGTCATTTTTTCCTTGAAGTTCAACTAATTTGTTATAAGATTCTACTATTTGGTTGACAATGAATCTTTCTTACTGAAAATGTATATATTTCCCTAAAAAATTCGGAGATACATCATTCTAGTTGTGAATTCATCTGTTTGGTTGAAAATTCACCTATATTGTCAAAATTATATTTTTTTCCGGAAAAAATGATTCTTTTATATGGAAGTGTGAGCATTCACTTTTTTGTGAAAATTGATCTTTTTGATTTGAAATTACATGTATCTTTCAGAAAATTCGTCTTTGCTGCCGATCATTCAACTATTTTGTTCAAAATTTATCTTTTTGGTTGTATTAACCCGTGTAGGAATCCAATCAAGGATCCGGCCTGGTCCCGGCCGGATAGCCCCGGTTTTACCCGGGCGCTGGCCGGGGAAACTGGCCGGAATCCGGCTAAAAACGTCACGGTAAACTGGTCGGATCCCGGCTTCAATACCGGCCGGGAGCCGGCCACAGAGCGGTTAAAAAATGTTTTGCTTCAGGCGCGAAATTGGTAACTTAGTTTGTCTTTTGAGGCTCATCGTAAAGAATATGGTGAACTCTAATGGTAAAATCAAGTAAACAAATTCTCGCGAGGAAATTAGAGTAGATTTTAAATCACTGATGCTAACAATCTCATAGCAATTGCTTTATTTTGGAAGTCACGTGGTGATTCGAGGTTAGGAAGGAAGAAAGAAAAAAATGATTACACAACACTATATTTCAATGTAAGATTATAATTGTTCGCGCAGTGAGTGGGATTTTCAAACTAATTACTGAAATAAGGTTGATTTTAATAACGGGTTTTATTTGCTAACTTTGAGGGGAAGACGCGACATGAGTATAACGTGCAGTCTCGTTCGAGGTGCGAAAATGAAACTTGCAAGTGTCTACGCCGACGCCAGGCGCAGAAGGCGTCAGACGTGGCGGTAAATTTGAAAGTGTACAGACTAAAAATTGTTTAAAAATAGAGAAAATTGTGAAAATTCTGCTGATGCACATTGCAGAATCGATAACAGATTTATTTAATAACGTAAAACATTAGAAGGAATTAAATGTTGTTTTTCTTAAGAATTTAAAAAACCTAATTTCTGTTTTACTGATCTAATAATTGTTCAAATTATACTTTCCAAATAAAAATTCATGTAGAATCCCGTACGTCTTTGATGATGTCGCGGCTCTTAAAAAATGTGTAATTTCTACAAAAAAAGTATCTTGACCAGTGCCCGGTCGGCTCCCGACCATGAAATCTAACCCGGGTAGGCCCGGTCAGTAATCGGCCGGCTCCCGACTAGGTGATTCGAGATAAATGTGGCCCGGTCGGCTCCCGACCATGAAACCCAACCAGGGGTAGCCCGGCCGGGATCCGACCAGAAACCTTGTTGTAGTAGGGCTAACCGGGGAAATTTCTGCACGGGAAACTGATTTTAATATTAAATTAAAATCTTTTTTTTGGTTAAAATATCAAAAATCATGTTTCTCGTTGACCAGTCATATCTTTTGTTTAAAAATGTATTTCTTTGTAGAAAATTCCACAATTTTGTTGAAAAGTAATTTTTTGGTTCCGAGAATTTCAAAGATTTTTGAAATTAGGAATTTTTTAAAGGAATTTGAAAATATATTAAACGTTTAAAGAAGTTATACAGGATTTCACCAGATTTGGAAGAATATAGTGCATTGTTCAAAATATTGAGAAATTTAACGAGATTTCAAAGAATTTCGTAGGATTGTCAAGGTGACCGCTAGACCGGGAAAAGGCGGTGAGTTTATTTTGTTATTAGGTATTTTTGCAAATTTCCCGATGACAAATTCATCCAAACACTCGAATCAACTGGAAATATAAATTGATTAATGATTTTTCGAAGTTCGAATACTAATAATTGGAAAACAATTTATTTTACAAGATGATTTTGAAACAGTTCAAAATTAATCAACGTACAGATGTTTAGGTTAAAAATGTCACTATTTCTATTTTAAAGCCTTATTAGTTATACAGATGTGAATATCCGAAAGAAATATTATAAAAGACTTTTAATTTTGAAATTAATAAAAATTAATAGATTCATCATTAAAGGTTTTCATCAACTTCAAATCGTATTTAAGTGTTTTAATCTAAACTATTTCATTTTGACTTATTGAATATAAAAGTGTTTCATTTAAAAAAGAACAATTATTTTATATTTAGCAAGATTCTACTGTTGATCCAAAATGAGTAATTATGAATCAAATATTTCAAACTAAACAATTTGCAGTTAGAAACCGTTCAATCTACCAAATTCCAGAGTGCTAAATTAATGACATTCGAAAGATTGTAAAGGATTCAAGCGGATTTATAGTGCACTTTAGGAAATAAATGAAATTCAAGGGACTTCTAGGGATTTTTACGGATTACAGGGATTTCAGAGATACCAGAGAATTTTACCAGATATAAGGGATTATGACATATTTTAAAAGAACTTATGAGATATCAAGGGCTTCCTATGAATAATTAGTGATTAATTGTTGTTTTTTTAAATTAATTGTGATTTGAGGAAATTGCATGATACTATTTACATAATATTTTTCCAAATGTATGCTAATATTCATACGATTTTTAATTTCTTGAATAAATCTCCTTTTATGGGGGGGGGGGGCGAAATACCAATTCGCAGCGGGCACAAAAAGGCTAGTTACGGCTCTTTACTAAGTCTGTCCGGAAAGTATCTGACCTTGTGCTTCAACTTTCTACCTAGTTGTGCTATTGTCAAAAATGGGCATTTACCATTTAGAGGGAACCTCTGTAAGGCCCTTTACAAAGTTACAAGATCCTGCAGATCTATAGTTGACTAGTGTGCACAGTTGCGAAACATTTAACCTCGTACGCGCCAAATTCCAGGATGACGGATTCGAAAAATGAGACATAGTATGAGTGACACTCAAATTAAAGAGTGGTTTAGGTGATTTAAAACTGTTTGTATCTTAGTGGAAAGTGACCATGGCTCTGGCAAACCCGCACCAGCCAAAACACCTCAAAATGTGGAACGAGTGCGAGTATTAATTAATAAAAATCATCATTTAACAATAAGAGAGGTAGAGAAAGATCTCGTGATTATGAATATATTGTTTCGGAAAGGAACCCGCACCAAATGTACAGAAAAAAGCCTTAAGATAAAAAATCATAAACAAATTTTTTTCTTGTATTTTTGAACCCGCAAACTAAAAATTTAAATGAAAAATTTCAGAAATATGGACAGTTTTTAGATAAACACTTGTTCACAGCTTCGATTTTTACATGCATTTTATTGGAATAATGTTTATTTTAGCAAAATGTTTTTTTCCCCTCAAAAACGGTATACAGCATGTTTTTGGGGGTATCTTTGTACCCTAAACATCCAAGTAACATATGTAAATCATCATTTCTTAGTAACTAAAATCAATAGAGATTCTTATTCAACTGCTACGGTATGAAAAGACTTTCCAATAAGTAGAGTAAGCGTACATAGCAAGAATATGTTTTGACCTAATTTTAGGGGATGCTTTACCATCCATTAAACAATGAGTCTGAAGTTCCTAACGCATTAATAAATGACGAAAAATAATTTTATTTTCAAATGCATGAAAGCTGCTATTTTATAACAGAAAATAGTCGCGTACAGCCCTAAAAACTTCTTAAAGCACTTTCAACCCCTCATCAGATATAAAACTCACCCAAGCTACCCCTAAATATTTTTAAAATTCAACAAAACCAAACTAATTCAAAAATCCGCCCAGTTTTTGCTGATAATAATTTCAATTGATGCCAAAGGGGCACATATAAAGTCTCATCACTTCAGCACATGTAGAACTTACCCCAGCAACCCCCGAATATTTTAAAAGTTCAATAAAATCACCATAATTTCAAAGTACACCTGGATTTTTCTGAAAATGTTTTCAGTTGATGCCAAAAGGGCGAAAAAATGTTTCAAAACCTCAGCAAATACAGAACTAACCCCAGTTACCCCTAAATATTTTCAAAATTCAATACAATCGACCTTATTTCAAAGTGCTCCAGGATTTTACTGAAAATGTTTTCAGTTGATGCCAAAGGGGCAAACATAAAATCTGAACACCTCAGCGCATGTAGAAATCACCCTAACCACCCCCAAATATTTTAAAAGATCAATAAAATCACCCTAAACCCAAAGTACGCCAGGTTTTTTATGACGATGTTCTCAGTTGATGCCAAAGGGGCGAAAAAATTTCACAACCCCTCAGCACATTCAGAACTCACCCCAGTCACCGCTAAATATTCTTAAAATTCAATATAAACAGCCCAATTCCAAAAAAAAGCCAGGAGTTTGATAATAATTTTTTCAATTGATGCGAACGGTTCACACAAAAAGTCTCAACACCTCAGTACATTTGGAACTCATCCAAGTCTAAATATTTTTAAAATTCAACAAAACCAAGCTAATTCAAAAATCCGCCCAGTTTTTGCTGATAATAATTTCAATTGATGCCAAAGGGGCACACATGAAGTCTCAACCCTTCAGCACATGTAGAACTCACCTCAGCCACCCCCGAATATTTTTAAAGTTCAATAAAATCACCCTAATTCAAAAATACGCTAGGTTTTTCTGATAATGTTTTCAGTTGATGCCAAAGGGACACAAAAGTGTCTCAATCCCTCAGCACATATAGAACTCACCCCAGCAACCCCTCAATATTTTTAAAATTATATTTATAATAATATATTTTTAAAATACCCATGAGTTATGTATAAATGTTCATTCTCATAAGTGACTTCAAGATTAAGGCAGAAAATAACCAAAGATAATTCACACCGTACTTTTCCAAACACGTTAAAATTGATAAAAAAAAATATAAGTCAAGTGCACTTATATTAAAGCGATATTGACGGTAGTAATTATTGAAATATAAAGACACTCATAATATGTAAGAAAATGAATAATAGTAACTCATACCAACCTGTACAAACCTGCTTTAACTGGTTTCAAACTGTACGATTAAGTTGTGAGACTATTTTTACACGAAAAAGTTTTAATATTGTTCTAACCTTTACCAATAACTTATGAAAATTTTTTTACACGGGAAATTCAAATATTCATATACTCGGAATTGTATCAACCTGAGAAACCCTGTTGTAACTTGTACGAAACTGTAACAATAACTTGCAACAGTTCTTTTATGTGGGAAATTCAAATATTCATAAACACGAACTTGTACCAACCTCTGCAAAACTGTTTTGTTGGGGTAATTGTTGCATTTGAGTGATTTAATTGAATTTTAAAAATATTTAGGGGTGACTGGGGTGAGTTCTGTATGAGCTGAGGTTTTGAAACATTTTTTTGCCCCTTTGGCATTAAATGAAAACATTTTCAGAAAAATCCTGGTGTACTTTGAAATCATAGTGATTTTATTGAACTTTTAAAATATTCGGGGGTGGCTGGGGTGAGTTCTACATGTGCTGAAGGGCTGAGACTTTATGTGTGCCCCTTTGGCATCAATTGAAATTATTATCAGCACAAACTGGGCGGATTTTTGAATTAAGTTCGTTTTGTTGAATTTTAAAAATATTTAGGGGTAGCTTGGGTGAGTTTTATGTCTGATGAGGGGTTGAAAGTGCTTTAAGAAGTTTTAATGGTTGTACGCGACTGTTTACTGTCATAAAATAGCAGCTTTCATGCATTTAAAAATAAAATTATTTTTCGTAATTGATTAATGCGTTCGGAACTTTAGACTCATTGTTTAATGTATGGTAAAACATACCCTAAAATGAGGTCAAAACATATTCTTGCTATGTACGCTTACTCCACTTATTGGAAAGTCGTTTCATACCGTAGCAGTTGAATAAAAATCTCTATTGATTTTAGTTACTAAGAAATAATGATTTACATATGTTACTTGGATGTTTAGGGTACGAAAACACCCCCAAAAACATGATGTATACCCAAAAAATCGTTAATCGTTCTAGTTCATGGGTATGAATCTTTTGATTCGGTACGCCTGATCGTCAAAATATAAAAGTTTTAGTTAAATCTATCATAGCGTTTTTGAGAAAAAAAAACATTTTGCTAAAATAAGCATTTTTCCATTAAAATAGGGGAGAGTGGAGAGTTGTGGGCCACGCTTTGTTTTCAAGACATAACTTCTCTGAACATTGATAAATTATTAATGTATGAACTGGTATTTGTAGTAAACTTCTCAATACATCAACTGGAGACCACACTTAATAAAATTCGTTAATACGCGAGAAATATTTAGGATGACGCAAATCTTATAAAAATCGATATTTGTGATTTTGGTGGGGAGTTGTGGGCCATGACAAAAAATAAAAGAAAATGGCATATTCCAGTAGTTTATGTTTATTAAAGTTGCAGTAAATAAAAATTAATGATTTTTAAAAGATGAAAAAAAAATATTCTGATTCACAATGTATGCAAGTGTAATATCCGGTCCTCATGTTGTCACATTTAATACGCTCAAAGGATAACTCGTTAATGTATGAAGTAAAGATACCGATGATATCTAACACACCTGACATTCTAAATTCACTCTAAACTCAGTTTTCAGAACAAGAGAAAAGAAGTTTCACTTAAAAAATTGAAATACGCATTAAGAACGACTCCCCACTAATGGTGGGCCACAACTCCCCACATCCGACACTTACGAAATGAACGAATTTCCATACACACAATGAATGTTTTACCGAAATTGTTTGATTGAATTTGAAGCCAATTGCTCAAGGAATATTTTGCAATAACGTGCCTTTGAAATCTGCTGTAGAACGGGACTTCGAATATCAACCACTTGAGTTGTACACAAAATTTTATTTTGATTTCTTCAATCAACAATGTCAAAATACTAACTACGCGTGTTGAGACTATGAGTCGAGTTCACAAAGTGAGCTCACACAAAAAGAGTCTTTTGGTAGCGATTAAAGCAGTCCTACCATCCACAACATAGCGGAGATTGAGGTGGCCCACGACTCCCCACGGCCCACAACTCCCCACCGTCCCTAGATGTAAAAATCGAAACTTTGGTCATGTGTTTGTCTAAAAACTGTCCATCTTTCTGACATTTTTCTTTCGAATTTTCAGTTTGCAGGTTCGAAAATACAAGAAAAAATTTTTCTTAGAATTTTTTATGATAAGGCTTTTTTCTGTACATTTGGTGCGGGGTCCTTTGGAGCCAAGATTTGACGATGAGTCGCGTTACTTCAAAATTTGTATGGAAGGCAAAAATAAGCTTAGATTATTCAGCAATTTCTGCAGGAGCACGGCTTTGTACGACTTCGGCAGCCCACATACAGTCCTGAACTTGCTCCTTGTGATTTCTGGCAGTTTTCAAAATTCAGGTATCCTTTAAAAAGAAAACAATTTCAAGATGCAGAGGAAATAAAAGAGAATGCGA
The DNA here is from genome assembly GCA_932178445.1 of Andricus quercusramuli. Taxonomy (NCBI): domain Eukaryota; kingdom Metazoa; phylum Arthropoda; class Insecta; order Hymenoptera; family Cynipidae; genus Andricus; species Andricus quercusramuli. Next base: position 164,322 of record CAKNXH010002339.1, on the reverse strand, counting down.
CAAAGCAGCTGTTGACAATTCCAAAAGGTGACTTTAAATAGAATTTCCGAAAGTGAATGGATTACTGAGAGAGGGTTTTGCCTTCCGAATGGGTAAAATTTGAAGTGTGATTTCATTGGCATTGACCAGAATTATCTGTCACTCATTGTGCATTGAAGGGTCGGATACTTTCCGAACAGACCTCGCATATTTTATGATTTTATTCGCTGATAATAATTTTTTTTTTCACAGTTTCTGCAGAATTTTACAGATTTTTTAACTGACAGTTTATTTATATACCCTGAAAAAACTTTAATTGACAAAGCAGCCAACACTAGAAAAAGTCCTTTCTACTTTTATAACTTCGGCTATCACGGTGACGTAAATAATCTTGATCTAACTTATGGCATAACGGAAGATATTGGAGTTCCACATGGAGCTGAACTTCTTTCTCTTTTCACCAGAGGGCCTATACGTTCTACCTCTGAACGAGATGGATATATAATAGATGTAATGGTCGATTTGTGGACATCATTTGCAATAAATGGGTAAATTACAAAAATTGCACGGCAACACATTTTTTGTTGCAGGAATTGTACAATTTATTTCTATTATAGTTATAAAATGGGGGCCGTGCATAAATTAAGTAACATCTTCTTTGCCAACTTTTTATTCATCCCCTTCCCCATTGAACCAGTCAAAAAAAAGTGGTTTGACTCTCTACCCCGAACTTCGCCTCACGTTACGTAATTTTTCCAAATATTTCCATCCATGTCTTATTAAATACAATTTAGTTACCTTATTACCTGAGGCACCCGAATAACTAAATTTCTGGTGTTGTACATGTCTCCCATTATTATTTATTATTTGTTATACATTTTTCTACATTTTTCAATAATCTAAATGAGACTTGAAATAACCTGAACATTTCAAATATGAAGAAACTAGAGAATTTTCTCAAATCTTTTATCACATTAGTTAAGTTTATATTTTCAACGACAAGTTATAAAACAGAAACCCCTTACAAAAGGTTTCAGATATTTTTACTTTCTGCTTAATTTGTCGTCAAATATAGAAAAGTAAATCACCATTAAAATCTTATAAAATGTCTTGAAATCCTGTGAAGTTACAAAAAATATGATGATATTCCTTAAAATTCCTTGAAAATTTTCAAAACTATTTTAAATCTCTTTAATGTCTCAAAATTTTATATTAGGCTCTCGAAAATTCTTTTGAATTTTTTGAAGTACTTCAAAATTATAAAAGTCTCTTGAAATTTCTTGAAACCCCCTAAAGCTTTCTAAAATATCCTAAAATCTTCAAAATTCTTTGAATATGCAAAATAAACGTAAAATCTTTGGAAACACCTCAAAATACTTGAAAATCTCTTTAAATATTTGAAATACTTTGAAATCTTTCGATTCTTGGAAATAAATTCATTGAAATTTTATCAAACTATTGAAAAATCCGTAGAAATCATTCATTTCTGGTAAATTAACTCCTGGAAATTTGATTAAAGTGTTATAAAATCCGTTGAAATTCCGTGAATTGACGTGAAATTTGATGATGTTCCTTAAAATCTCTCGCAATATTTGAGATTCTGGAAAATTCATTAGAATACATTGTTAAGAGCCTTCAAAATTCCTTTAAATAACTGAAATCCTCAGGAATACTATGAAATCTTTTGAAATCCATTGAAAATCCCTTACAATATTTTTGGATATACTAAAACCTTATAGATCCCATAAAATACTTCGAAATCTCCCGATTCTTCAAATCTACTCAAATTCCTTGAAATGTTTTCAAATATTTAAAAAGCTTCACACAAATTTTGATTGTTTGGCAATGCCTTGAAATATTTGAAAATTTATTCAAATTCCTTGAAATTTCGTAAAATTACATAAAATCAAATATTTCTTGAACTCCCTTGAAATATTTAAAGTTCTATGAAATCCTTTGGGATCCTGGAAAATTTATTTAAATTCTCTATTGAAAGCTTTCGAAATGCTTTTAAATCACTCGAATCCTCAAAATCTGTTTGTTCATATTACTTCCAAATTCTTGAAAATATTTGAAAATCTTGGAAAGTCTTTAAAATCCCTTGAAATCTTCTAAAATATCTTGGCTTAACCCGAAAAACTTGAAAAATTATTTTTATAGATATTTTTTCATAAAATGATGGAAAATAAATGAAATTTTATTCTAATTATACCGATATTCAATTATTTTAATAATCCCCCGCCCCTATGGGGCGGACCGTAGCTCCCCCCCCCCATCCTCCACGCACACATATACAAGGCTGCTACGTAATTTATGGGTGACCCCATAATAGAAGAAGTGTTGTAAAATTGTAAGTGCTGTAAAATTGTTATCTAATTGATTTGCATTATTATGAAACATTATTTATGAAGTTCTTTCATTTAGGGAACCAAAATCTGACCATTTGAAAGATCCTAATCTGTGGCAGCCTTACGCAAAAAATAAACGCTTTCTTCAGTTTGGTAATATCAGCAATAATACGGACCCATCTGTGACTCTTGAAAGCAACTACTTTGCGGATCGTATGAATTTCTGGAAAACAAATTTTCCTATACATTTATAAAGTCTTAATGTATTTCATTCCATAGCCCAAAATTATGTATAAACCGTATTCTTACATGAAATTCAATTCAAAAATATTCTGAATTTGAAACTTGTAATCATGTCTAAGAATGAATATCCTATATCAAATTATTAAAATTTGCATGGAGCCATTTTCGATTGATTTAATAACAACTTTTTGAATTTACATGAGAAATCGAAAATTCAAATTTTTACCAACGGTTCTGGTTTTAACAACATAAAAAAAAATAATGAAAAACCAAAAATTACATTTTGTGGTCAAACTATGCAAGTTACGAAAAAATATGAAACGACAAAAGTTGTGCTCCCGAAAAAGATAACAAATTTCTTATTAATCACTTTTTGATAGGACGCGTAGTTTTTGTTCCATTCGTAAAGATGATAAAAATAAAAATTTATGTACAAACGACACAAGCTACAAAAAACCCTGTAAGACCAAAATTTTGCAACCAAAAGGAAATCTGGAATAATTTTTCATCACTTTTCGATAGGACGCGTAGTTTTTATTTCAATCCTAAAAAATATTATTAAATGAAAAAAAATTATGGAAAAGCGACGAAAGGTATGAAAAAAAAATCAATTGACAAAAATCGTTTACCCCAAATATAGATACAAATTTGTTATTAATCGCTTTTTAGTAGGACGCGTAGTTTTTGTTTTATTCGTTAAAAACATTTAAAATAGGAATAATTTTTGTTTCACGAACGTATGGCACAAGCTACAAAAAGAGAGGAATCAAAAAAATTGTGCACTTTGAAAAAGATCTACAAAAGTGTTATTCACTTTTTTGTGGGACGCGCAGTTTTTGTTTCAATCGTAAAAAATAACACTCAAAATAATAATAAAATTCCAGAAAAGCAACACAAGGTACGAGAAAAAAAAATTAAGAAACAAAACTTGTTGTACCCAAAAAATATCTACAGATTTGTTATTAATTATTTACTGATAGGATGCGTATTATTTATTTGAATCATAACAAAAACATTGAAAATCAAAAAATTAAGTTCTTAGTAAAACAATACAAGCTGCAATAAAATGTTGGTTGACAAAATTGTTTTTCTATAGGATGCGCACTTTTTTAAATCATAAAAACTAGACAATAAAAATACATCTGTTTCATGTTATGAATTGTAATAATATATAGTTATTGAAATGATACATTTTTCAGGATAGCTGAGAATAAAAATCAGTAAAAAATAAGGAACAAATATTAAAGTAATCATTAAAAAAAATAGATACATTATTTTGCAATATCTAAATAAGCAATCTTACTAGGTACAGAGATAAATGCAATATACATTTGATATCATGGAGTTGAATTTAATGCAGAAAAGTTCGTACTTTAGACTAAATCGAGTGCGAAGCACGAGATACGTGATGAGAATGTGTGTTGCTAAAGCCAAAGGAGCTTTAACAAAAGAGAATTCACAATCACCAATTGACAGTTGTCAATGCAACAGTTGCAACAGACAGTTGTCAGACCTTTAATTTCAAAGGTCTGTACACAAATTGGGAGAATTACAAAGACTGAGCGCGAAGCACGAGATCCAATAGAGGCGCGCTGTAGGGAGTACGTGCCGTTTAGGCGCCGACGTTTGGACGCCGCCGTTTGGACGCCGCCGTTTGGACGCCGCCGTTTGGACGCCACCGTTTGGAGGCCGCCGTTTAGGCGCCGGACGTTTAGGCGCGAAACGTTTAGGCGCCGGACGTTTCGACGCCAGGACATTTAGACGCAAGATCCTTTAGGCGCCGGGATGTTTAGGCGCAGAGCGGTTTAATCACAGTAAGCCCTGAGGTATCAAAAGTTGGAAATTATTTGGTTGTATTATGTTATGTATGCTACCCTAGTGGAACAATTTTTACAAAAAATTACAGAAAACGAAAACTATTTTCACAGGAATCTATCAATAAATACAATAAATTACAACCAAAATTACAGGAAGTTAAATTTGAAGTTATAAAAAGGGAACCGCAAATAAAAACACTCGAGTGAAATATTGTGGATTTTAAACTTTCAAAATTGAATCTTAAAAAAATGTCAGTACAAACGCTCAATAATTTTCGCGTATAAAATGAAAGCATTTAAAACTTTTGAATTGAATATTTTTTAATTAAGAGCAGTTAAACTGCAAAATTTTGAATTCTAACTTTTACACATCGTACAGTTAAAATATATAAATAAGTAGAAATCCCCACGCTATCATTTTCAATGCCATGAATTGAAGAGTGAATCGAAAAATTTATAAACTTTCAAAATTATATCTTTTCAAGCAATTTTGAGCTAGGAACAAAAATTTATACATTAAAATTTGTTTTGAAATCTTCTTAAATATTCTCTAAAAATTTCAATTTTTAACTTCAAAATCTGTAACTTGCCTAATTTTGAACAAATTCAGAATCGTCCTGTGAAGTCAATTATTGTTCATTCAGCAATAATCGAACTACAGTTCAATGTGATTTATTATGATAATTATTATTTATATGAATAATTCTTTAATATATTTGGCATAAGTTCTTATTAAAAGTGTAAGATTGTTTTTAAATTGTATAGTTACTTGTAGAAACTTACATATTACATATCTTGTGCAAATTTTGTTAATCAGGGTACATGTTTAAAAAACAATGAAATCATTTCTTCGTTAAAATATTTGGTGGCCCTAAAAAGGTCCGATTTAGATTTTTTAAGATTTCGAAATAAAAATTTGAAACTTTTCAAGAATCTTTGAAGGTAGATTTTTGAAGACATCGAACACAAAATATATAAGCTTTTTAAGCATTTTGAAAGGATTTAAATTAATACAAAATTTTGTATCAAAATTCCTAGAAAAACTCATAATCATTTTTTTGTTGAAAAATTAATTTTGATAGAACATTTGATACATTGCAATGGCATATATGGTGTCCAATCAATCGCTTTATATTTGAAAAAAACTTCAAATGTAAGGTTTTTTATTTTTTCAATAGCGAATTATTCATTATTGTCTTTTTTCATTCACATTTCATTCACATTCATTTAAAGTTTAAACATAGAAGCTTTTTTGTAATAGCGATCATGTACACATTCTAATTTAAAATTATCTCATTGCAATCTTCTAAATAGCTGTCATCCTAGGTCGAAAAAGAACAACTTTTTGCTGCAAGACCTATAATTTCCTGTAGATTCTTGTAGAAAATTAAAACTACAATAAAATATAGCAATGTACAAAAAAAATACAAAGAAGGTGAAAAATTCATCTCAACAATAGAAAAACTTTGTACTTTCTTGTAATTTTGGTTATAATTTATTGTATTCATTGGTAGATTCCTGTGAAAATAGTTTTAGCTTTAGGGACATTTTTGTAAATATTTTTTCACCAGGGTAGCATACATAACAACATGTCGCATACAACCAAATAATTTCCAACTTTTAATACCTCAGAGTTGACTGCAATTAAACCGCTCGGCGCCTAAACGTCCTGGCGCCTAAACGGCTCGCGCCAAACGTCCAGCGTCTAAACGTCCTGGCGGCTAAACGTCCCGCGCCTAAACGTCACGTCGAAACGTCCTGGCGTCTAAACGGCGGCGTCCAAACGGCGGCGCCTAAGCGTCACGTACCCCGCTGTAGGCGTGTTCAAACTTGCCAGCCGCGCGCAGCGCGTGATGAGAATGTTTCTGCGCACCGGGCAGATTTTTTATTGTTGATTTATTTTTATTTAACCCGTACCGTATTTGCACCAGAGTGGTTTGCAATTTTTCTATCATTACAAAACACGTCTGTTGGAGAGCTGGACAAGGAGTTTTCACACTTAGAGGTGATTCCTGGGACTAGGTAGAGCTGGACAAGCGAATTTTGCACCGGAAATGCGCATCTTAAAATGAAAATCATTATAATTTGGGAAAGATTTGAAATCTTTTAACAATTTTGGATTATGTTAGTGACTTTTGTCAGAAAATTGATATTTTTAATTTTGAAAAATTACATTTTGAGGAAGACTTAAGACCTTCAACAATTTTGGGTTATGTTAGCATTAGACAACAAACATTGGTATTTTGAAACATAAATAATTGTAACTTGAACAAAATTTGGTATCTATCATTAATTTCCGATTACGTAATTGTTTTTCGTCAGAAGTTCGTATTGTTAATAGAGAAAAAGAGAACTGGATCTCAAAGAAGACTCCCATATCGTAACAAGTGTATAGGTTATGTTAACGCTTTACAACAAAAATTGGTTTTAAAAAAAAAAGTGATTGTAATTTGAACAAGATTTAGAATCTTTGATTAATATCCGATTGTTTCATTGTTTTTTGGTCGAAAATTAAAATTTTCATTTAATAATTCAATTATCCTAAACAAATAAACATTAGATTTAAATCTAATGATTTTTTTAAATAATCAAATCAACGAGCATGAACAATTTCGGATTAGGTTAGTGTTATTTGACAGAAGTTGATATTTTCTTTCATAAATCATTAAATTTCACAGAAGGAAACAAAAAAAATGAGACCAATTTAAGGTTATATTAACGTTTTTCACCGGAAATGGGTTATCTTAAACAAAAATGGTTAAATTTCAAAGAAAATCCACAATTCCAAAATATTGCCTTTTCTTTTCTATTATTTTAGATGATAGCTACTATTAAACACAAAAATTGTCTACTTATAATAGATGCGTACATTTATTGGAAAATTATTTTAAAAAAAAATAAATAAAAATAATCGCGCGCGTAGCTGCCGTTTTTTTTTAGTTTTAATAAAATCGATAGGAAAATCAAATCACGTGGAAGACTTTTGTATAAAATATGAAAACTACTGGAGTCTCGACCATTTGCGCAGGATTTTTTTGGACATCAATTCTATGAGAATTTATAGAAAGTTTCGAAAATTTGTACTTTCGTGCTGATTTACCTCAAAAATCTATTATTTAAAACTGGAAATTTTTAAATTATTAATTCTAATCGGTACAATGGAAATTATTGTTTTTCGTGTTTTCATATTTAGATTACCTAAAAAATTTAATTTTAAACATAGAATGTTATTTAGTAGGTATACAAATCTTATTTTTGTACGTGATCTTAAAATGCTGATAATTTTGATTGTATCAAGCAGATAAAATATGCATAAGCTGATGAAAAGAAATCACATTTAAATTTAAGTATTTTGGCTAATTAGAGTGACAGGCTCTCAAACTCAAACCTACATTTCGAAAATCGAACATAATTTTCAAAAATTCATCTTGATTGAAGAAATCGTCTGGCTTAATACTTTCGAGCATTATAATTATTTTCACATATATAATTATTGTACGATTTCAATATTAAACCTTTTTTCCCAACGATTGATACACGCTGGTGGGATATCTCAGAATAATGAGTTATGACTTGATAGCGTATCAATTTAATTCAATTTATTTTGACGTATGTTTAAAGCATTATATGAAAACAATAATCTCTTCTCATTTCGTGAAAGACTGCTAGACACACACCAAGTTTATTCTAAATTAATTTTGAAGGAAATTATTTCAATACAATTTTTCTGAATTAGTGTCTATCAGTAATGAATTTATTAAATAATCAATTTGAACTTTTACTATCGTTATTAATTTCGGTATTTGTTTATGGATTACTTGCGCAACCTGTGGTTGAAATATCTCAAGGATTAGTTCAGGGAGCTATACTTGAATCGAGAAATGGACGAAAAATTTCGGCTTTCATTGGAATCCCTTATGCGCAACCTCCAATTGGAAAATTAAGGTAAAATTTTATTGTTGTTTCGTCACAATATTTATGAGAATTAAACAAAATCCTAGTAGAACGACTCTTTCCCCATGGTTGCAAGTGCCTGGAAGGTGCCTCTGACATCATTCCTTTCTCCATCAATTGGGGCTTAATACTCTATTATAAACAGTTGTCTGAATGCCACTTTCATTTTAACTCAGAATAACCTGGGAGATACAGATTCATGCCAAGCTGCTTTGCTCAATCATTTATAATCAGACCGACTATCTACTCCTGAC
>CAKNXH010002339.1:113511-155717 GCA_932178445.1 Andricus quercusramuli | reverse complement strand
TTTGCTCAATCATTTATAATCAGACCGACTATCTACTCCTGACCATAGTTCGGGTCCGAGCTTTAACTCCCTATTTTCTATTTTACTATCGCATCCCCTTTTCTTTGTTTCAGGCATACATAAAATATATAGCTTTCTTATGATCATTGTTTCCCGTAATTGCCTTTCTTAAAATCATTCACCGCTATAGAATTCCAAACACCCAGTCTCCATTCATCGTCGGAAACTTGGCCGCATGCATATGCCTTTCGTCAACCAAAGTTTCCATCCATTCCGAGGCTATTCTGTCGTTTGTATCATTAATTGTCTAAAGTATACGTCCAATTACCAACTTGATGCGAGAAGTGTATTTTACGAATAAAAAATCATTGACAAAATAATTAGCCAAGTCTTCGTAAAAGTGGCGAGTCCAAAATAATTAGCGTCAGACCCACCCGAATTCAACCAATGAAGGGAGAGTATATGCACAGAACAAGAACCTGAAAAGTCATGGTTGTTTCACATTGTATATTGATGAAAGCATCAGCTTTCAGCAGTTTAGCAACAATGAAAAAATTTGTACTTTTCGCCAAAGTTACCGCAAATTTATCAAGTTCGACATGTCCTCATCTGCCCATCCTCGGCCTGCCTTTAGGCACGTTACCATTTATTTATTTTTTATTAAATTTATTAAAATCAGTTATTTTCCCTAGTTCTATTCTTTCTCGTATTTTTTTTTCTTTCGAAATTTACTTTCAAACCGAATTTAAATTAAATTAATCAATGGAATTTTGAAAAAGTACCATTCTCAAACTTGATTGGTAATGCAATAATCCAAAAATGCTGAAAATGTTCGTTATACTTCCTACGTATACGAAGAAATAGTCTATACTTTTCCCTATTCTTCAGATATTTTGTAACATCTATGGTTTCCCTCTTTTAATAAAAATCCTATAATTTTAGAAAACTATTTCTTCTTCATGAGCTGTTAACTTCGGTCAAAAACTCTAGGTTGTTTCAATGATTTTATTTGATAATATTATAAAAACGAAAAATCGTTCATAATTCACTTTTTTAATTTAGATTCAGTGGGCCTTTGCCAGCGAAAAAATGGGACGGAATACGTTTAGCTAATAAAGAGGGAAATATGTGTCCACAACTCGTTGATGGAGAAGTTGTAGGAAATGAGGACTGTCTGTTTTTGAATGTTTTCACACCAAGGATAAAATTCAATACATCTGTGGTAAGCTTTAGCAATGTTAAATAATTATTAATAGTCCTAATTTACCAATGTAATAATTTATTTTCACGTTTTATCACAAGAGATAACAAACTGGTTTTTAGATAAAAATAAACATCGTACCCTACAAGTCCTTTTAAACTGCAAATGATTCTTCAATAATGTCAGCAATTCTGTTTTCAACGTTTTCAATTCATGTTTTGAAAATCACAAAATGATTATATTCATAATCCCTTCACCATACTTCATGAGGTTTTATGTGTTTTGTTATTGGTAAAGATTGCGAATATTTTACACTATCAATTCAGTAAATGAAAACTTACAAGAAATTTATTTTATCTTATATCAAAATCTATTACTGAATGCTTCTAAACATTTTTGATAAGGGCCGCAATTTCAATTGTAAATGATTTTGTATTATTGGGAAATCATTTTGTTCCTAACAGGTTGCTACCAATATCTAATTTGTAAACTTGTTCACTCTTTTGAAGAGATGAGAAAAATGAAATTATGGATAAAAAACTCAGAATTCTTAATTTATGAAGTGCGCAGTGTACACTGTCGGCATCAGCAAATTTTGAATTATTTTAGGAGGCATTCTGAAGTTTCAAGAGTTTGGAAAAGATTGAAAAATAATGTAAATATCAAAAATATTTCAAAAACCTTAAAACCAAGTTCCAACAGAATAAAAGCCTTACTTAAGATTTCTGGGAAATTTTAAAATAGCTCTTATTTAAAAAAATAAATTTTTTAAAAAAATAAATTTTTTTCAATTCCCAATGATAGTTCGAAAATTTTAGGAAAAATTCAAATCATTTTAAAAGATGCTTGATTTTTTTTAAATTAGAAAATAATGGAAAAATTTGAAAAGATTTAACAATTTTAAAATAAAATGAAGATTTATGAATATTCAAAAATTAAATATTGAAGCTTTGTGAGAATTGTGAATGGTTTATAGATAATAAACAAATTTTCTTAACATTCCTGGGAGAACTTGAAACGGTTTTTATTTTGAAAAATTAGCTTTATAAGAAAATTCAGGAATATTTGAGAACATTCTAAAAGATTTCAAAAAATGTCAATAAAGAAATCTGGAAGATTTCAAAGCATTTTTTTAAATTCGAAAGATTTTCGAAAAGTTTAGAAGAAATTCGAATTGTTTTCAATGATGCTTGCAAATTTTGGAAAAATTAATAAAATAATGAAAAAATCTAAAAAGGTTTCAAAAAACTTAAAACAAAATAAAGATTTATGAAGATTTCAAAATGAAATATTTAAGCTCTGTAAGGATTTTCAAAGGTTCCAAGATGATAACATTTTTTTTGAGATTCCTGGCAAAACTTTAAATAAAGAAATCTGGAAGATTTTAAGACAATTTTTTTTTTATTTCGAGAAAATTTTCAAAAATTGTAGGTAAGTTTTGTATCATTTTAAAATATACTTGAAAATTTTGAAAAAATAATGAAAAATTTGAAAAGATTTCAAAAAATTTACAACAAAATGAAGATCAGAAAATAAAATATTGAAGCTTTGCAAGGAGTTTCAATAGTATCAAGGTAATAAAAGAAATTCTCAAGATTCATAGGGAAATTTTTTATGGTTTCTTTTTTAATTAATTTTTAAAAATATTTAGAAAGATTTTGAAACTTTTTGAAATATTCCCAAACTTTTGGAAAAGAATCTGAAAGATTTTAGGACAATTTTTTTAAATGTTGCCGTATTTAAATAAATCAAGAAAAAAATCTAATCATTTTAAAATATATTAGGATGGGTAAGAAACTCTAAAAAGATTTTAAAAAATTGTAACATGAAAAGATTTGAAATAATGGAAAACAAATTTTTCCAAGATTTTGAAAATAAAGTTAGAATCTTTTTGCAAATCTTTGAAAGGTTAAATAAAAATGAGAAAGCTGTTTTTAAGATTCCAAAGAAAATTAAAAATAATTTTTGGAATTTCTAGAAGAATTCCAAAAGTATTGAAGAAAATCTGATGATTTCAAAGGAACTTTTTTAATTATGAAAAAGTTTAATCAATGTTGAGAAAAATTCGAAGCAATTTAAAAGATGTCTAAAAATCCATGTCTTTTGATAGAAATGTATCATTTTTCTTATCAAAAATGAAACATTTTGGTTAAATATGAATCTGTTTTGATTAAGGATTTAACTTTTCTCCTGAAATTAAAATGTTTTTTATTTCAAATATCAACTATTGCATTTTTCATTGAGAATTCGTCACTTTTAGTTTCTGACTCATAATTTTAGTTAGAAATTCATCTCTTTGGTTGACAATGTTACTATTTTGTTGAAAATTCGCTTTTTGACGAAAAATTAATCTTCTGGCTTGAAAATTCTTCTTGGTAGAAATTCATCTGATTGGTTGAAAATTCAACTATTTAGTTTAAAATTAACTTTTTAGGTTAAAAATTAAAATAATTGTAGAAAGTTCGTAACTTTTGGTACAAATTCAATCTTTTCAGGCTTTCGTAGCCTCGGCCAGAAATCCTTACAGTTTCGTTCAGGTGACCGTCCATCCGTCATACTTTTTTTCGACAGAAGGGGAAAGCAAAGAAATGGAGAGGAAGTAGGCGAAATGAGGTATGGGAAAGTGAGAGCAAGTAAGAGGAGGGTTAGTAGGGGGGATTGGGGGAGAAGAAGTGGCAGAAGTGAGGGAGGGCAGTTAGAGCAAATGTGAAGTAGGTGAAATGGGGGGACGTGAATTTGGCAAGTGGAAAGAAAGTGGGGAATCGAGAAGAGAATTAAGCTTTTGGGGGAGAGAAAATGTGAAGTGGAACGATAGGAATTTAGGGCGCGTAAATGAGGTATCAAAAAGTATGGAATTGGGAGTATGTGTGAAGACCGCTAATATAATACTTCTCATCCGACTAATATCGGATGAGAAGTAGGTTGTTAAGGGAAGTAGGGAGGAATGTTAAGGTGAGGAGCGAGAGAGAAAAGTGAGGATAGAATAATTAAGGGAGGTAAATAGGGTATGAAAGGGAAGGAGAAAAAGTTAGGGGCTCTTAAATAGGAGTTAGAAAGTAGGAAACAAGAAAGTATGAGTGAGGACTGAGCAGAAGTAAATTTGGGAGTAGAGGGGATGAAGATATGAAGCAGGGGAGGGCTTAGGAAGGCTAGTATGGGACAGGAAGTAAGCGTTAAGGGAAATTAGTGGACAAAAAGGGGTGAAAGAGGTGATAGGAGAAGTAGTGGATGAAAATAGGGGAGTGGAAGTATGAGATTTGAGAAAAAGAACCGAGGGGCTTGTAAATAGGGGATGAAATGTAGGGACAGTGAAGTATAGGTAGGGACCGTGGGCAACTAAGAGGAGGGCGATCCTATATGTAGGAAGGTAGACGAGGGCTTATGAAGGCCAGTTTGAAATGGGAAATAGGCGATGCGGGAAAGTAAGGTAGGGGAAGCGAAGGGTGTGAAAAGGGGAGCACGGGTGGTGAGGGAGGGCATGTAGGGAGGAGGTAGGGCAGAGCTCATGAACACTACTATGGGATATAGGGTAGGGGAGGGGAAAGGAGGGGAGGAAAAGTAAAGGAATTGATGAGGGCGTGAAAGGAGGGGAGTTGGATTAAGGAGTAGAAGGCGGAGGGAAGTGAAGCAAGGGGTGAGTGAAGTGAATGAGTGAACATGATTGGATAGCATAAGATCGGATGGGACTGATTAGGATTGAGGAAAAGAGGAAAGATGGAGAAGAAATAGGTATGAAGGGGAGATTTAAACAAATTAATTATGGTCTCAATAGGCTATGAAGCCCATTTTTTATGCGCATGGCGCCTACTCTAAATAATTTTTTTATGAGGATTCAACTTTTACATAGAAAAATCGTCCTTATTGGATGAGTTTAACTATTTTTCTTTTTCAATTAAAATCTGTTTCCGTTGGAATATTCATTATGCATTACATTTTTTGCCGAGAATTCACCTTTTTTTGTTCAAAATTTGACAATTTGGCTGAAAATGAAATTTCTGCTAAATTGTATTGAAACTTCAAAAAGAAATTCAGCGACTATTTACTGCATTTTTATTTACTAATAAATTTCAATGTATAACGATAAAAAATGTGATATATTTATAAATACAAATTTCAAGCACAACATCACCAACAACAGCAATTTATTACCAGTGATGTTATATATTCATGGAGGCGCATTTGAAAGTGAAAACGCCAATTTCGATTATTATGGACCGCTTTATCTCATGGACAAAGATATTGTACTCGTTACAATCAATTACCTATTAGGTCTTCTCGGATTCCTTTCAACTGGCGATTTAGTTGCCCCAGGAAACTTTGGATTGAAGGATCAAGTTCTTGCACTCAAATGGGTTCAAAAAAATATCCAAGTTTTTGGTGGAGACAAAAATCGAGTTACTTTATTCGGTGAAAGTGCTGGTGGAGCTTCTGTCACTTATCACGCACTTTCAAATTCATCCAAAGGTAAAATAAATCAGTTATTCAATAAATTAATAAGAAATTATGAATTATGAATTAATAACATAAAATAAAATACATTCAATTGAATCACAGTAAATGCCATTTAATAAATTTGATCCAGAAATTGGATTAAAATTATACGCATCGCTTTCATATATTATTTTTTTTTTTTCAAACTTTTTGCCGGGTGAACCCGATTTTTCGTCATAGCCACGGACTAAGTCAAGTGACTGATGAGATGAGGATGTTATAAGTTATTTTAATACGATGTTTGAAATCATTTACGATGATGTTGTAGGTACAAAATTAGGAGCATGGTTTAGTTTTCAGTTTTTCTTTGCCGCTGTTATACACAGCGGCCGTGATTGTTGAAGGAGACAACAATCGCCTCTGGATGCTTTCTTAGAGCTACCATGATATACAAACTAACAACCTGCTGTTTAATCTCCATTGCTCGATCTTCTGAGATGAGTAGATTAGTCCGAATGTCCTTCACCTTAGCGATAAGATCTTTGAATGCTACTTTCTCTATTTGAGGATACTTTGCGGCAAATTTCGTTCTGAAATTTTGTCCTTCTTTGCGTGACGTTTCAAACTTCGCACTTTCATAATAGAGACGTATCAATTCCTCATTCATTGTCTTATCCCAATTGATGCTCTCTCACGGTATTTCTGTTGAAGTGGTTGGCTGCAAATAGCTGACGATAGCCAATCCATCCTCAGCAGACACAGTTGATGATTCACTGCTTACCGTATGTCGCAGATGTTTTTGCTGGCCAGCTGTTTGATTAGTGAGATCTGCCTGACCGTCTCGCAGCTCACCATCACCACCGTCCCGCATGCTGTGGCCCTCAGCGGTGGCTCCAGAGGCGCCTCGACGATCCTCGGGTAGCGACAAGCGTTTCAAAATTTTCAAAATACTCTCCATTTATGGGTTTTGGTGTTCCTCTTAGTCACTTTCCTCTTCGTTCTCTGCCTATCTGGCATGGGAAACCCTGTCAGTAGCAATGCTACGGTCAACATAGCCGTCAAATTCATTAGAGGAAAGCTCAAGCCCTACCGCAACGACAACGCGAGAACATGGTTCTTTAAAGCAACCACTCCCGACGCAACTGGAACGTGTACGTCATCCACTTCCGATCCTTCTGTTCTAGAAGGTAAGCAAGGGCGGGCAATTTACGCGTGATAACATCGGGCAACACTGTTCCTTGGAGTCAGGTCTCTAGCCGCGGATGACCTTACGCGGCAGACGGGACAGTTGGAGATGAAGGTTTCACCTCTGGATACTTTTTTAGAGCTACTTATCTTTGCAGAATGTTATGAGGAACAGTGTTGACGGACCAGATAAAGTGCATCCGGTTCGCGATGGAATGACCCTGACGCTGGCAAGCCAAAATCTTGTTGAATTGTCTCGTAAATGAAGCTTCCATACCTCCAAGACAGCCGATTATGAAAACCATAAGATGGACTTCGTAGGCCATGATATTACCATCGGCTGGTGCTGAGAATTCAATCACGTAAATGATCTTGGTCTTCAGACCTTGGAGAACAATATCAGGCTTCGTAGCACTGATACGTTGTGTGGTGGAGAATGAGAAATTGCAGTAGATGTTACACTGATCATTCTGTACAACGGACTCGAGTTCCCCTTGGGCGTATGGCAAGACGGGCGTGCATACCGTAGCGTGCATACTTTAAGCATCCACTGAGAACATGTCCAAGTGTTTCTGGCTCTTGCTTGCACGGTCGGCAGTTGGTATCCAGCAGTATCCAGCAGACTTAAGAAACATGTTGGACAGACCCATCGAGAACTTTCTCTACGTATGATGCCTTAGAATTCACCATGACGGGCTTCTCAGCATGTTCTCTCAGTAAAATCGTATGTGTTAGTGATGCTAGACCATGTGTTGTGTCGCTGAAATCAAATGGGAGGCCAAGCTCCTCTGCGGCCCTATCTGCGGCACGGTATAAAAACGCCGCAGCATTGATGACTTCACGTTGATTTACGAGTCGCATCAGAGAATCTGTGCTATTCAGAACTGAACAGGCTGTAGCCAGAACCGTCCTTTGATGAAGACACTCCAAGCTTAGCAAGCCTCTACCCCCTTTATCTTGAGGGTGGTATATATTCGAGGTACTGAAGATCTAGGATGATGACTTCGATTGTCATCATCTTGCATGTGCTTCGTTCAAGTTGCTTCAACTCTTCGACGTTTTATTTCACTGCACCAGACGTGTAGAGCAGTATAGGAACGGTCAGCATATTGATCGCCTGGATCTTATTCTTTCCAGATAATTTGGAAGCCAAAATTTTTCTGAGAATTTGGCGATACCTTTTTCCAAGGGCCGTTTTCAACACACGCACATTGTAGGTTTCCACTAGCGATATTCCAAGATATGTATATGTTTCTCCAATACCAAGATGTTGAATGGTATTTCCGCCTATGAGTAGAACATCCTGATCGTTATGTGATGGTGTAGTTTCTAGTCTTTCTTGGTATAGGTGGACGCAGGCACACTTGTCCAGTCCGAAGCTCATGCCAATTGCTTTAGAGTACCTATTTACCGGCTCCACAAGGATGTTAAGGTCCTCTTTCGAGGAAGCAAAGTTGACCTTATATTCTCTTCTGTTCGGCGGGCCACATAGATATCTAGATCTTTAGCCTCAGAGCACAATAGATAGAGGCAAGAAGGAGTTGCAGAAAAGTATCGGACTTAGAGAGTCTCCTTGGAAGACCCCCCTCTTATATGTGATACAGCTTGTAGTCACTTGTCTTTTGTCAGATGTTATGACAAATCTTGTCCGCCACAAGAACATAAGCTTTCTCATGCATCTCAATATTTTTGGAAGCACCTCCAGGCACTCAAAGAGCTTAATAATTAGCTTATGGTTCGAGTTATCGAATGCCTCACGGTAGTCAATCCAAGCCATGGACAGATTGCGTCGATAACTGATTAAGTCCTGGGTAATAAACCTGTCTATAAACAGTTTCTCCCTGCAACCTGCCAGCCCTCTCTTGAATCCATGTTGTTCAACTGTTGCACTCCATACCGGCTCGATAGACGTTAGTATCCTCTCTTTGATGATGCCAGTGAACAGCTTGTAGCTGATGTTTAAACAAGCTGTGGGCCTGTAGTTCTTTGGATTTGACAAATATCCGGTCTTAGGGACCAATACCGTGCGTCCCTCCACTAACCACTGCGGGACGGGTTGTTCACGTTTAAGAAAGTAGTGAATATACAAGCTAGATGTTGGTGCATAGAAGTAAACTGCTTTCACCAAAAGTTGTTGATTTTATCTGGCCGTAGCGCTGAAAAGATCTGAGTTCTAGCGATAACTTTCTTCACTTCTTCAGCAGTAATTAGTGGACACTCTTCCTCTGGACCTTGTAAAATTTGCCTCTGGCAAAACTCACGAACAAGCGATATATCTGAAGCGTCTTCATTTAGCTGATAAGTATCTCCATATACTTTCTCCCTGAATACATGTCCGTTAAAATATCAAAACTGAGTTTTGAAGAATTTTTATACATTTTTCAAAACGAAAAATCATGAAGTTTCTACCATTGATTAAAGTACCTGGATCTGTAGAAACACTTTTCAAAAAATCATTTACAGAGTTAAATATTGTTTTTATTTTTAAAATAATTTAAAAAGTGAAAGAGTCCACCATTATATATTTGGTTGAGAATTCATCTCTTTTGGACAGAAATTTTCTTATTTGATTAAAAATGTTGTTACTTTATTGAAAATTTAACAATTTCTTCAGAAAGTAATTTTTGTATTGGAAATGATATTATTTGGATAGAAAATCCAACTGCTTGGTTGAAAATAATATTTTTTGTTGAAAATTCATATCTGTGTGCCGACAATTTTATTATTCTGCAGAAAATTTACCCTTTCGGTTTAAAAATTCAACAATCTGGTTGATTTTTTCCCATTTACTTGAAGCATTTTTACATTCTTATCCTAATGAGAAGGTATTGATTTTATGTAAAATTTGACTTAGTCGGTTTTCATCAAACTTCCACGTCTTAAGACCCCCTGAATCAGAAAAACGATTTTTTACGAAGGTAGAAATTTAATTTCTTTGGTTAGAAGTCAATACTATTTTTGGTTTATAATGTTTTTAAAATCATTCTTTTAGGTTAAAAATCAAATTGATTTGTTATTATTTTTTTGGTTCAAAATTTAACTATTATGGTAGAAAAATTCAACTATTTGGTTGGAAATTAACTTTTTTGTTGAAACTTCATATTTGTGAGTTGAAAATTCTACTGTTTTATAGAAAATTTGCCTATTTGGTTTGGAAATTCAACAGATTTGCTGAATTTTTCCCCTTTATGGCGGAGGAATCTTTCTTGAATGAAAATTTAATTCTTTTGATGACAATTCATTTTTGGTTCAAAAATGCTTCTCTCTTGGTAGAAATTTGATATTTTCTGGTTCAAAATGTAAGTACTTGGTTTAAAGTTGAACTTCTTTTTTAAAAATTCGTTTTTGTAGCTAAATATTTATCATTTTAGTTAAAAATTCTTCTCTTTCGTTTGAAAATTGAACTTTTTTTCCAAAACTTCTTTTTTACTGGAAAAAATTAATTTTTTTACTAGTAAATATAAATATTACATTTTCGGTTGACAAATTTTTCCAGTCGAAAGTTTAATCATTTGGTTAAAAATTCTTATTTATTTATGATTCACAATGTATTTTTTTGTTCTCGAAAATTTATATTCTTCAGTTGAAAATTCGTGCATTTATATTTGATGTGTAGTCTTATTATATTATAGATAAATTTGCATACAAATTGATTTTAGAACTGTAAAAGTGAATCATTATGATTTATAGTTGATAATAATCAGAATGATATGCACTGGTTTGACATCACTGGGTTCACTGTGATTATATAGAATTAAATTTTATTCAATCTAGTTTGAAAAACTTTAAATTTATTAAATTATTACCAAATTTAGCTTTGTTCTGAACGCGGACACATTAGAATAAACCAAATAATATTTTAAACATAAATTTTGTATTTTTACAGGACTCTTTCATCAGTACATTAGTCAAAGCGGAAACGCAATTTGTCTTTGGGCATATCATGATAAAAGTCTTATTAAAAAAGACGTAAATTACATTGCCAAAAACGTTGCATGTCCAACAAATAGTTCTCAGGAACTGATTAATTGCCTCCGAAAAACAAGTCTTCGTAAACTAGTAACTTTAGCAAAAATCAATGTTTTGGATCAAACTGAATTATTATGGACACCAACAAATGAAGTGGAATCGGAAGACGCTTTTTTGACAGATAGTCCACAGAATCTAATAAACAAAGATAAAATTAGGGATTATCCTTTCATGATGGGTACTGTCTTTAATGAAGGATTGTATGTCACAGCCCGTAAGTTTTTAATTATATATGAGTATTTTTAGTAATTTAAGGAGTGAGAAAAACTTTTCAGTTTTTTTTTCATTCGAAATGGCTTTTATTTGTAGCCTTTTACGCAAACTGTACTTCGGTGATAAAAATATATAATGGCGTGGACAGACTCATTAATGGTACATCCAAGCGCTTCTTGAAGCCTGAAGATTCACGAAAGTATCGTGAAGCCATTATAAATTATTATTTTAACGGATCAGTCTCATCTGCGAATGAAAAGAAGGTAAATAATATCAGGGTGGCCGTAGGTTAGATAAAACCTGACTTTTTCGGGGATTTTCTCGAGAATATTCGGGAAACCCTTACATTTCGGAAATTTTCCCTAACATTTCGTAGAAAAAACATTGGAAAAAATTTGGGAATTCACTTAATAGTTAGGCCCTATCTTTTTCCTAAATACTATACGGAAATTTTAGCAAAAATTCGGGAATCCGTCGGAGAGTTAAGGAATTTAAAAAAAAAAATTGATTTGACGTTGACCAGGTATCAAAAATATAACGTAACGTCCGAAAACTGATTTCACTTGTTGGTTACTTTTACTGTAAGCCACCTAGCGGTATTTTTCCGTATTAGTTTGTTGGAAAAACGTTTAGGAAAGATTCCCGAAACAAGCATGTAAACATATTTTATTCTCAGTTAACGTAATACTAAATTAAGGGTGGCAGTACAGAAATAAATAACCAACATTTTTCCGAAAATGGATTTATTGCATCAGAAATCTTAAAAAATAAAATATTCGAGTGTTTAAAATGATGTGTTCAAATTCTTAGTTCATAATATAGTAATTTTAATTTTAATTTGGGTTAAAGTTTTATCTTAGGATTTGAACAAAGAAATAATTTTTTTCTCCTTTCAGCATTGATATTTCCTGGAATTGTTATTGTTTATTGAAGAAAAAAATCTTTCTCATAGGCCTTTCAGCAATAAATCATCTTTCACATTGCGATACCGTTAAACTCAATTTTTATTTTTTTGGAACAGAACAACTTTTAGTATCAAATATTAATTATCCTTATTCAGCGTCCCCATACACTAAGAGCAAGTTTTTATTTTTGTAAAAAATTGGAAATTTGGTTTTCAATTGACCATCATTCCACTTTCATTTTATGCAAAAATAAATCTGAATATTAGAAAAACATACCTGATTTTGTACGGAAAATAATTTTCCTAATTAAAATATGAATATTACCAAAAAGGTTACTAGCATTATAGAACTTCTACCAAACACTTCTTAAAACTTTTCAAATTTATGAAGATGTTGGAGGAAACTTATTATATTTACGGTAATCGTTCTGATACTGAAAGTAGACATGTCCATTTTATTCGTGAAGATATGAACTCAACATTTTTTCGGAAAATTAGAGAAAATTCCTTTTTTTCAGAAAAGTATTTTCTATAACAAAATTTAAAAATATTCCATGCCAAAGGACATGGGAAATTCCCAAAATTTCTTACAGTGTTGAAAATCTAGAAAGGTCAGGGAATTTTAGAAACGTATTAAGTTTTGCCGCCACCTTAATATAATGTTCTTGTTAGTAATTTATTTGCCTTGTATTTTTGTTTTTCATTTCTGAAATTGCTTCCTCTTAGAAATTTTAATTATTTTGGTAGAAAATGGACTTTCCGTTCAAAAATTCATATTTTTATGTTGGGAATTCAACTGAAATCTTTCTTGGTTGAAAATTTAATTATATTTCTGAAAATTAATTTTTTTGTTTAGAAAATTCGTCTATTTTATTAGTAATTTCATCTGTTTTGATCAAAATACAACTTTTTGGTGGAAAATTAATCTTCTTTGGTGGAGATTTAAACTATTCCGTTAAAAATTCGTCTCTTTTGGTACAAATTTAACTGTTTTTATTGAGAATTGATCTTTTTTAGATGAAAATTTGTCTCTTTTGCAAGATTTGGCTTCAAATTTTCTCTCTTTTCTTCAAATGCAACAGTTTAGTTAAGAATTAACTTTTTTGTTGAGAATTAAACTATTTTACAGGAAATTCGTCTTTTAGCTTGACAGTTAAATAATTTGTATGAACTTTTTTTTTCTTTCTTGACTAAAAAATCTATATTTGTTGAAAATTCGTCTTTTTGGTTGGTCAATTCAGTATTTTAGTTAAAAATTAATCTCGTTCGTTAAAAATTTGAACGTTTTTTGGAAAATTAGTTTTTTTGTTGAGAATTAATTTTTTTATTTGAAAATTTAACGTTTCCATTTTTTGTTGAAACTTGATCATTTCTAGTTCAAAATTGAACCATTTTTTAGAAAATTCATGTATGTTGTTAAAAATTCGTCTTTTTGGTATAAAATTAATCTTCTTCGTTGAAAATTCGTCATTTTTGTTTTGAGATTCATCTCTGTTGGTAGCAGTTTCATATTTTTTGTTTGCAATATGGACTAAATTAAATTTGTTGTTGAAAATATTTTCAGGTTAAAAATTGAACGATTTTGGTAAAAAATTGCATTATTATGTTTTTCTTAAAATATTTGCCTAAAAGTTCAACTATTTTATTGACAACTCTTCTCTTTTGCTTCAAAGGTGAACTATTTGGTTGTTCATGCAACTTTTTCTGAAAAATTCAACTTTTCAGTTTGAAAAGTCAACTAATTTGTTGGTAGAAAAATCATCTTTTTTGCTTGAAATGAATAAATTTAAAAATTTTAATCGAAGATAATTGTTATAATCCGGAAAAAGTCAGGGAATTTTGAAAATGAAGTTTTTGAGCCACCCTGTGATACTTATATTTTTAACTGAACTTTTATAGAAATCTGATCTAATCTAGCTCTTAATTAATTATTTTTTTATAACAATTAGTAGCCTAACCAATATAATTTTATAATTTAATACAGCTTCTGGAAGCATTTACTCGATTTGCTAGTGACAGTCAATTTCTACACCCAAACGCGATCTTGACAGAAAAAATGGCCAAAATTGCAAAAAGTCCAATCTACTCTTACTTATTCAATTATCACGGAGAAACGAATTATGCTGAAATAGATTACGATATAAAGGAAAATATTGGCGTCAATCATGCAGATGACCTCTTATATATTTTTTCTGGTGTCTATTCACCTTTAGCATCTACAACAGATAATTATGTCATCGATTTAATGGTAGATTTGTGGACATCATTTGCAATGAATGGGTAAGTTTATACTTTACATGACTTTTTCTTTCAGATTAATAATTTGAACAAAAAAAAAAATAATTTGACTGAAATTAAACAAAAATTTTGCTTATTAAAAATAACTTGTGGTTTTTTGTATGATTAATCTGTTAAATAATCTCAAGTACGTATTTTGTTATAGGGGAAACGTCCCTACAGTGGATAATCATTAATTAAGAGCACAAATGAAAGAAAAATAATTAATTTTAATTTTAATTCAGCAATATGTATAGTGTATTAACTATTCAATAAATTAAATTGATGATTATACATACGTTAGTATTATCAAAGAAGGATTATTATCCGCTGTAGGTGGCACTATCCACTGAAAGGAGGTTTCCCCTGCTAAAAAACAAACACGCATTCTACACGCACAATTTTTATCTGTTTTGTTTCACGCAATTCTTTGATTGAAATGAAAAATAATTAATAATACCAAATTTGTATATTTCCTTGTATCTGTAATCTGAAATAAAATTTAAATAAAAGCAGGGGCAATGTTGTTGATAAGTGATAAAAAATTAAATCTTAACTTCATAATTAATATATATTATTTTTGTACGATATATATAGAGATTTAAATCGTTGCATTTGGGTTAGAAAGTATCAATTTCCAATGAAAAACACTTACATAACCTAAGTAAGTTTAATTTAAAAAAAAAATTAATTTTATTCAAAATAACCGATTTTCGCTAAAAACTTTTATCATACTCCATTATTGTTCAATTTCAATCGAAAAGCACTAGCATAACATAACAAAAAATTATTTAAGATTGTAGAATGTCTTTTTGAGGTAATATTTTTTGTTTAAAATAACTCATTTCCGGGAAAAAAAAGTTGAAACATTGCCTCAAATTTTTCAAAAATTGTGAATCTTCTTTGAAATCTTCACCGATTGTCAGCGGACATTGCGAGCATAGCCTAAAATTATTCACAATTGTTGATCTTCTTCGAAATCCAATGATTTTTTCCTTAAAGTTGACGAATTCTGGTATAAAACTCTAACATAACTAAAAATTGCGAATATAATCACTCTGAATTATAATCTGAAGAATACTGACAAACTGAAAGATCTTATGATTTTTTTATTTGAAAATATAAGACGTCAACACAACCAAAAATTGTTCAAAAATTCGGAATGTTCTTTGAAATGATATAATTTATGTTCAACCAAAATATCAATTTTCGACGAAAGAAACTATCATGATCCGAAATTTTAACTTGAAAAATTGTTCAAGCATTTTCAATATTGTTCAAATTATAATGATCTTTATTATAAAATGTTTACTTTTGGTTCAAGTCGTTAGAATAATCTAAAATTGCTGAAATTTGTGAATTTTGCTTTCAATTTTTAAAAATTATAAATAGGAATTTCTGGAGAAAAACACTAACATAATCCAAAATTATTAAAAGATTCTAAATCATCTTTAAATGAGGTGCTGAGTGCCGACATAACCTAATATTGTTGAAATATACGAATCTTCTTTGAAATTTAATTTAAAAAATTAAGAATACGGATTTTCGTCAAGAAATACAAACACAATGCAAATTGTGAAGGATTCTAAATCTCGTTCAGATTACAATACTTTTCTCTTAAAAATACCAATTTTTGGTCTAAAACGCTAACATAACCTAAAATTGCTCATGTATGTAAATCTTCTTTGAAATCTTGTTTTCCTTTTTTTTACTAAATTTCCAATTTCCATAAAAAAAGTCTGAAATAGTCCAAAATTATTATTAGTTTCTAAAACTTGTTCAAATAATGCTTTTTGTTTTAAAGTGCCATTTTTTGGTGAAAACGACGAAATAACCTGAAATTGTTAAAATATTTTAGTCTTCTGTGAGATCAAATTTCCTTTTTTTCTTATTAAAAACATCAATTTCCGTCAAGAATACTAAAATAGTCCAAAATTTGTTCAAGATACTGAATGTTCTTCAAATTATAATGATATTTGTTTCAAAATACCAATTTTTAGATTAAAAAGATAAATTAACATTGTTAAAATATTGTAGTCTTCTTTGAAATCTAATTTTTCTTTCAAATTTATTAAAAATATTCATTTTCGACGGAAGACAAATGTAATCATGAATTAATCAAAGACTTTGAATCTTCTTTAAATTACAATGATTTTTGTTGTGAAATACTAATTTTTTGTGAAACTCTGACATAACCTACATTTGTTCAAATACGCGAGTCTTTTTTAAAACTACATTTTATTTATTTTCTTTTATTGAAAATGCCCATTTCCAACGAAAAACACTAACATCATCCAAAAGTAATAAAAGATTCTCAATCTTGTTCAAATTAAAATGGTTTTGTTGCAGAATAACAATTTTTTGTGTGAAAGGCTAACATCACCTACAATTGTTGAACATGCGAGTCTTCTTTGAAACCGAATTTTATTAAATTTTCTCCAATTAGAAATACGAATTCTGACCAAAAACACAATCATCATTCAAAATTGTTAAAAAATTCTAAATCCTGTTAAAATAATAATGATTTTGTTTAAATATAGATTTTGGACGTAAAACTCTAACATAAGCTGAAATTGTATACAAAAAATTATAAATCTTTTTTGAAATGTAAAGATTTTTCAATAAAAATATCAATTTCTCACGAAATACACTAGGCATGTGAATTGTATTATTTTAAGCAAAAGTCGTTGCATTTAAATCTAATGATTGTTTTGAATACCAAATTCAGGTAAAACACGCCAAAATAACCTGAAGTCGTTCAAAATTCTGATTATTCTTCGAAATGTAATAATTTTGTATTTAAAAAAACGTTGATATAACATAAAACTGTTTGAAAATTTCAAATCTTGCTCAAAGTATAATATTTTTTTCTTTCAAATTCCCAACTTTTTGTGTAAAGCGCTAACGGAAATTGAAATGTCAAAGAAACCTTGATTGTTTTAAATCTTAATCATTTTGTTCAAAAATGTGACTTCCCGGTCAAAAAGCTAATAAAACCGAAAAACGTAATTTGTTGAAAACTTTTTAATCTTAAGAATCTAATAATTTGTCAATCAGAATATTCGTTTCCGGTATAAGAACGCTAACATAATCCGAAAGTTTTATAAATTGGTAATCATAAATACCACTTTTTTTTAAAATCCGTATGTTGCCGTTTGATTGTAATGAAAATGTAAGTTTGAATTTTTATTTTTAGGAGTTACGCTATTTTGAATTTGGGCATCACTTTTTTAATGATCGATATTATCGACAGAAAAATTAAATTCAAATTTTTTTTAGACTTTCTCGGTTCAAAATTATAAAAAACTGTAGTATGATATTTAAGCGCAAACTATCTCCAATATCTTTAGATTTGATAAAAATTCACTACACGGCCTCAGAAATATTTATAATTAAGAAAAAAATGTAATGCCGAAATTTAACATGGCCTACGTGGCCTAATTTAAAATTTGTTTTGAACACCCTTGGGCATCAAATGTCTCTTGTATAAGACTATAACTTCAGAAAGTTTCACTAAACGTGAATCACCACTTGCAGATCCCAATATTTCTTAAGTATACTGGCCCGAAGTTCAAATTATTGAAAAACATTTAAGATTCGAAAAATGTATGTAATCTGAATATATATATATATATATATATATATTTGTTTTTGTTTTGTTTTGTTTAGGAAACCAGCATCTGAACATTTGGCTATTTCTGATATCTGGCAGCCTTATCAACAAAGCCGACGCTTTCTCCAAATTGGTAATATCAGCAATAATACTGATCCGTCCGTAACTCTTCAACAAGATTACTTTACAGATCGAATGAATTTCTGGAAACAAAATTTCCCTCTCATTGAGTTGTAGAAAAATAGAAAAAGTATTTAAAAATTGCTCCATTTTCTTCCTCAAAAAATTTGTGGACTTTAATAATGCTCAATAGCTTAAGATGACATTAAAAAAAATGTATCTGGTTCTGATAAGTTTAAAAATATAACCAGTCCAAACTTTATAAGCTTTTTATGACGACCCGTCATCGCTTTACTTTGATTGGTTATCAGGACAACAAGTTAAGACTAGATATCTTATCTGAGATAAGTTGAAACCTGTATTGTGTCGCACAAATATCTTCGCATTTTCTGAAAGACTACTGAACCTAAACCAAGTTTTTCTACGGTAAACTTTAGGAGAAATTTTTTCAAGTTTTATTTTCCAATTCTTGTTTTTTAAGAATGTATTCGTTGATTAATCAATTAGGATTTGTAGTTTTTGTACTATATTTCGTTTTAATATGTGTGTTCCGGGCTGAACCTCTGGCCAAGGTATCACAAGGATTAGTTCAAGGAACTATACTTAAATCAAGGAATGGACGAAATATTTCAGGATTCCTTGGAATTCCTTATGGTCAACCTCCAATTGGAAAATTAAGGTAAAATTGAAAAAAATTACAATATCTGTGAATATATACATAATATTTTTCATTTAACTAAGAATATTTCCAAAACAAAGAAAGTCATTTAGAATTTGAAAAAAATGTATTGAAACAAAAAACCATTTCTTTTTTTCTGCATAAGATATTTCAATGTAAATGTTATCAAAAGTTTAATTCATAAATAAATGTAACTATATTATAATAAAATTTTATTACGAGATATAATTAGGATCTTATTATGAGACCTAAGCGAAAAATATGTTCAATATTTATGAGTTACATTGCGTTATGAATTTGCTAGAATTTTATGACGATTAGTTTGTAAATATTTGATATGCCAGCTTCTTTGACAAAGCTGTGCAAATGACTGATTAAGAGGCTGTAATTTTTTTTTAACAGTAACTCATTATTTATGCTTCACACGTGTACATTATTATTCAAAACTGAGAGAAGAATTTTTTTTCTTTTTTACATTTTAGAAACAAGTTTGGTTTGTATTTCCATACCCTATTTTCAATACTTATGAGAAATGTACTCAAATATTTTACTGTTAGTGTTATTTAAAACCTTAACAATGCAATACATTATACGATATTTTTCTATATGCAATCAATTTTTCCTAGTACCCTATTTGTTATACCTAATTTAGTTTCATGTATATTTACGTTAAGTTTCCTAATCGACGCATAAATTGGATGAAGATTAAAAATTAACAAACATTTCGAATTAATATAAGTTTGCTCAACAATTCTTTTGTTGACAGAAAATTGTTTTTCAATTCAATTCTTAAATTAATTTATGTAAAAATAGTTTTTGAAAAAGTTTTGAAATCGGTTCATATCTTCTGTTCTTTTTTTATTTCAATATGCGAAAAAATTGACCTATTCTTTAAAAAATTACGAAAAATTTGTTAAATGTACAACTTTCACTAGTTAACAAAAATAGAAGAACATAAATCCAGAAAAAAATTTCCTGCTGAATTAAAAATGTTTTGAAAATGTTCCAACAACATGCTTTTTTTATCTAGTCATCTGCACCCATTTTGGAAGAGCTGAATATAGCAGACCTGAAATTTCTTCAGCTTGAGCCAAAAAAACATGTTATCACTCAACGTTGTAGAAGGAGAAATATTTTCTCCTTGATTCAGGAATGTTTTTTTGGTACATTTTCGAAAAATTCTAAATTAGCCAAGTATTTTCTTTATTTATATCTTTTTATTATTCACTAGCAAAAACTATACACATAAAAAATTAGCCATGATTGCTGAACGAGTAGTAAATGTTTTAAAATTTTCAAATAAGAAAGAGAACAAAAAGGCCAGAAATCAGGTCCCTGTAAACAATATTTTTTCTATGATTTTAAAAATCAAAAAAGTATTACTGACGACGTAATTTCAAATGAAAAACAATATTCTACTGAAAACATTTCAAAACTTGAAAAAAAAAACATTTATTTCAACAATTTTTTTCAAAAGTAAAATTTTTTTCACTATTGCTTATTATCCATAATTGACAAATGTTTGAATTTCAATAAATACTGACTTTTTTGCGGAGAAAATATTCCCTACAACTCTACTATTTTTAATTTTTGAGTGTAAATTTTTCTATGGTTGAAATCGTTAAAACCATTTGTTTCAACAAAATTTTTGTATTAACAAATAACTATATTTGAAGATTATTTGATTCAATTCGAAATTAGAAACAGTAGAGTTGTAGGAAACTTTTTCTTCGAAAAAATAAGCCTAGTTTTATCGGAAATCTACTTTTTTTGTTTAAACTGGTTACAGACGACAGTGGCAAAAAGTTCAGTTTTGAAAACGATTGTTGAAATAATTATTTTTCGTGATTTTTAATCTTTTTCTATTTGAAAAACTTTACAAGAAATAACTGATAATACTACTCCCATTTTTAAAATCGTAGAAAACTTTTTTCCAGAACACTTATTTTTTGCACAACATTTACCTTAACCAATTTCAAAATTTTTTTAAGTTGAAATTTTTTTTCCATTTGGAAATTCAACTACTTGGTTGAAAAATAATATATTTTGCTAAAAATTCCTCTTCTTGAAAATGATTCTTCTTGATTTAAAATTGATACTTTTTGTTCAAAAAGGAACTATTTTTGTGAAAAAAATAATTTTTTCGTTGAAAATTCGTTTTTTTAGATACAAAATTAACTTTTTTAACTGAAAATTTCAACTATTCCATTTTTGATAGTGAATTAATCTTCTCTAGCTAAAAATTCATCTCTTAGGTCGAAAATTGAACTATTATGTTGAAAATTAGATTTTTTGTTTAAAACTCAATTTTTTGGAATTGTAAATATAACTCTATACCAATTTCTGATGAAACTATATCTTTTTCATTTGAGATTTCATGTATTTTGTTAAAAATTCGTTAAAAATTAATCTTCTTCAAAAATTCATGTTTTCGGTTCAGAAATCAATTATTTGTTTAAAAATTAAACAGTTTTGTACAAAAGTCATTATTTAGTTGAAAATGCAACTACTTTGGTAGGAAATTCAACTACTTGGCTGGCGATGCTCTATGCCGGTAGGAAATTAATCTCCTTTCATAGAAAATTAATCTTCTTGTTTAAAAGCTCATTTTTGATGTTGTTGAAAATTCAACTACTTTGTTGAATGTTCCACTACTTTGTTAAAAATTAAACAATTTTGTTGAAAACTCTACTTTTTTATTGAAAAGTCAACTGTTATGTTAAAAAATCATCTTTTCGGTTATGGCTCAAACTGTTTCTATATGAATTCGTATTTTTCATTGAATCCAACTGTTTTTCATTAAAAATTAAAATCTGTTTTCGTTGAAATATGAACTAACATTTTTCATTGAGAATTCATCTCGTTTGGTTAGAAATTAATCTAGTTTGTAGAAAATTCAACAATTTTGTTAGAAAGTCATTTTTTATTGAAGATGTATTATTTTAGTGAAAAATTCATCTCTTTAGTTGAAAATTTAACTATTTCGTTGAAATTTTTTTTTTGTGTTGAAAAATTAATTTTCAACTGAAAATTTTACATATTTAATATTTGGTGAGAAATTGATCTTTTTTAAAAAAATGCAACTATTTGGTTGAAAGTTCATCTTCTCTAGTTGAAAGTTCATGTGTTTTGTTGAAAATTTGTGTTTTTAGTAGAAAATTAATCTTTTTCTTTGAAAACTCAACCAAGCGCTTAAAACTTCATTCATTCTGTTGAAAATTTCACAGTTTTGTTAAAAATTGAAAAACTTTGTTGAAAAGTAATCCTTGTTAGTTGAAAATTTGCGTGAGTCTAGTTCAGGCACAGTAATCCACCATAATTGTATGTAATCCAGAATAATCCTTTGCAACATACATTGATGCAATTTGATAGAATACCAAGGAATAACCCAATGCTTTTACTGATGAATTTTGTGAAAAAATAACTTTGGGATTAGTGTACTATTCCATTAGTAAAATTCTAAAATATTACTATTTCATTAGAAAAAACACTTAATTACTAATTCAATTAGTAAAATATTCACAATTCAGATGCAGGGAGAACAGTTGTCAATACCCAGATGGTTTCAATGCATCATTTTATAGAAATAGTTAATAATTTATCACTTACTTTTTTAAAGGTTCAGTAGCCCTTTACCAGCCGAAAAGTGGGACGGCATACATTTAGCTAATAAAGATGGAATTATGTGTCCACAACCCCAAGATGGAACAGTCATCGGACATGAGGATTGTTTGGTTTTAAATGTTTTCACAAAGAGGTTGAAATTTAATATTTCTACGGTAAGCTTGAACAATTATCAACAATTAATTAAGCGGTTTACATTTATAAGAAAAATTCACTATCCTTGAGTAACGGCACCAATACTGGGACACCAGTCAGTACAACATAAACAAAATTTCTGGGAATTTGCCCCACAATCACGGTAACGTAAACTATACAATAGTTACCCCAAGATATTTTGGGGAATATTTTAGAAACATATCTTGGGATATATTTCATAAAATTTAGGAAACTTTCGCCAAATATTATAGGAAAACTTCCAACATAATGATGTGAAATGTTTTATAGAACTTGGGGAACTTCTCCTAGCATATATTGCCCAAAATGGTTGAGTAAATGTCCCTAATTTTTTGGAAACACTGTTCAGATCCTCAATGACTGACTCACAATATTGTATTCAAACGATTATCTTTCTGTATATTCTTCAATGCTCATTCTTTAAATCTGTACATCCCATTTGAAACTTTCTCATTTTGGTAGCCTTTTGTGGGTTATAACTTTTATTAGCTTGTTGCTTTCGCTTTAGGGAATATCTGGGGGGATGAAAAGAATGAGAGTTCTAAGTTTGAGACCTTTGAATTTGAAGGATCATCAAGGAGGGTACAAGAGCATCTGTGTAAATAAACCCTAGGTTGCCGATCCGCGGGCGATAACCAGTGAGCATGGTCATTTACACCTTTCTTGCATCTAATGTCTCGGTACCTAGGCCTGCTTGATGGTTCTTCTTCAGGGCACGTCCGATGTTGCCAATATTCCAAATTTTGAATGTATTTAATTTTACCTTCCTGACAACATTGGAATTTGCCTGGGTCCCTTGCGAGCATTGCACTTGAAGACCAGTGCTCTCGGAGACGCGAAAGAGTAATGAACTAAATCAAATGATGAATGATAAGCGAACTGTATATTGTTAAATTCACAATTTCTGAGTGTTCTTTTTCTTGCACCAATCTTCTGTACCAATTTCATTAATCAGTGATGTGACTCAGATGTTATTTGAAATAAATAAGTTTTTTAACGACATTTCTATTTGATTTAATTAAAATGAACCCGAACTTTTAACAGAGCACGTCAGTAAGATTTACGCGTGTAAGCAAATACACCACATCATCATTTGCGAATTTTCCCTACAATATTTGGGAAAAGTTTCCCAAATTTGAACAAATATTCCCCAATCTATCAGTGAATTTTTTTCCCAAATATCCTGGGGTTAACGAAGAGGAATTTGCATTCCGCAATAAAATTAAGACACTGTATACTATATATATTTGAAAAATGTAATGAAAATAGGAACACTGAGAATTACTAAAAACCAAATTATTCTTTATTACTAATATCTCAATATCTCATAGAATAGAATATGTCGGAAAAGAATCTGCAAGATTTTTATGAGAAAATTTTCATAATTTTCAATTTTTTTAATTCCAGGTATGCTTAGAATTGCTCAAAAAGATATTTAGATGTTTCAAAAGTTTTG
Organism: Andricus quercusramuli; assembly: GCA_932178445.1. Lineage (NCBI taxonomy): Eukaryota > Metazoa > Arthropoda > Insecta > Hymenoptera > Cynipidae > Andricus > Andricus quercusramuli. Next base: position 131,811 of record CAKNXH010002339.1, on the reverse strand, counting down.
AATAGATTCGAAAAAAATATAATTCTTGAGAAAATTTTTTTTAAATGTAGAATTTTGAAGATTTCGAAAAAATAAGTGTTCTAAGAATTTTGAGAAGTTTCAAGAGATTACAACATTTTTTTAAAATACGCGGGATAGTTTTATACAGGGTGACCCATTTTAATCTATAATCCAAAATATCTTCCAAACTACCCCATCAACATAAAAAACGGTTCATACAAAAATTGACTATGAAATAGGGGGCCATTGACCTGTACCATTGATTTTGACCTTGAGGTCAATTTTCAAGGTCATTTCAAGGTCAAGGTGATTTTTTAAAATGGATAGCCCTATTCTTGACTGCAGATTTGAATAGAGCAGAAAATTTTACGTGAAAAATGTACCATGGAAATTTTGTTTTCGTGACCTTGAAGAGGTCAAAAAAGAAGCTCAAATGTACAAAAACGATCAGATGCCCTTTTTCTGAATTTACGTGATTTTCTGGGTAAAGCAAACGTTTAAGATGCTTTAAAAAAGTCGATAAAATGTGGAAATATGAACCACCTTCACCGCCTTGTCAGCCACGACCTTCAGGTCAATTTTCAAGGTCATTTAAAGGTCAAGACGATTTTTTAAAATAGAAATCCCTATTCAATGTATTTTACTTAATCTTACTATCATCACTAGCAATAGTAAAGTTTGAAAGTCTACCATTATATTTTTGGTTAAGAATTCGATATTTTTGTATAGAAGTTTTCTGATTTAGTTGAAAGTCGAGACTCGTAAAGAACGGGGAATTGTACGTGAAAATTGGTATTGTGTGTCACATCAAGGTCAATTATTTAAAAAGCGCTTGGAAGTTTTTTTTTCAGTTCACTGGTTTTCTGGGCAATCTCAACGTTGAAGGTGCCTTTCACAAGTACAATATAAGTTGCACAAATTTCGACGACCTTGACTAAATTGACCTTCAAGTGTATTTTCCCGGTTTATGAAGGTCAATGTCATTCTTTAAAATAAAAAAGTTGCCGTTTTTTTACAAAAGTTTGATTTACTTCTAGCATTACCCAGGAACAACGACGTCAAGCACCCCAAAGGAAAGAGAATTTACTACGTCCACGTTGTTGTTTCTGGAAAATGCTAAAATTAAATCAAACTTTTGTGAAAAAAACGGCAACTTTTTTATTTAAAAAAATGACATTGACCTTCATAAACCGGGAAAATACACTTGAAGGTCAATTTAGTCAAGGTCGTCGAAATTTGTGCAACTTATCTTGTACTTGTTGTAGGCACCTTCAACGTTGAGTATACCCAGAAAACCAGTAAATTATAAAAAAGCTTCTGAGCGCTTATTAAATAATTGACCTTGATATGACATTCTACAGTTCAAAATAAAAGATTTTGAAATACCAATTCTTACGTACAATTTACCGTTCTTTACGAGTCCACATTCTAAAATAGGGATTTCTATTTAAAAAATGGTCCTGACCTTTAAATTACCTTAACAATTGACCTGAAGGTCGTGGCTGGCAAGGTGGTTGAAGTGGTTCACATTTTTACATTTTATCGACTTTTTTAAAGCATCTTCAATGCTTGCTTTACCCAGAAAACTACGTAAATTCATAAAAAGGGCATCTGATCGTTTTTGTGCATTTGACCTTGTTTTTTGACCTCTTCAAAGTCACAGAAACAAAATTTCCACAGCACATTTTTGACGTAAAATTTTCCGCTCTATTCAAATCTGCAGTCAAATATAGGGGTATCCATTTAAAAAAATCATCTTAACCTTGAAATGACCCTGAAAATTGATCTCAAGGTCAAAATAAATGGTAAAGTTAAATGGCCCCCTATGTCCTGGTCAACTTTTGTATCAACCGTTTTTTATGTTGATGGGGTAGTTTAGAAAATATTTGGGATTATAGATTAAAATGGGTCACCCTGTATACCTTTTCATTTGAAAAGATTGTTTTTTAAAGGGAATTTAATTATTCCAGTTGAAGATTCATGATTTTAGTTGAAAAATGATCTCTTCGGTTAAAAATCAGTTTACTTTTATTGAAATTCAATTTTCGAGCTCAAAATTGAACTATTCCATATCTAGTGGAAAATTGATCATCTCTAGTTAAAAATTTAACTACTTAATTGGAAATTCGTCTTTTTCGGTAGAAAATTAATCTCCTTGTTTAAAAATTCAACTATTTGGTTTCAGCTTCATCGATTTTGTTGAAAACTCCTTTTTGTTATATTCAATTTTCTAACAGAAAATGTAACTATTCCATTTTAAATTGTGAATTTTGTTGTTGTTAAAAATTCAACTATTTGCTTAAAAATACATGCATTTTGTTGAAAATTCGTATTTTTTGGTATGAAATTAGTGTATTTGCTTGCAAATGCATATTTTTTATTGACAATTCTTTTTTTTTGTACAAAATTAACTCTTCTGATTGAAATTTTCAACATTCCATTTTTTATCGTAAATTTATCTTTTCAAGTTAAAATATCAACTATTTGGATGAAAATTCATATACACTGGAACCTGGAATTAGTGAACTAGAATTTACTGTATTCCTAGAACTGATGGTTCCCGCAGTTTCGTGATGAGAGGAGCTTCAGGGCCAAAAGGAAGGCTGTGCTCAGTCGAACGTAACAAACAGCCTCAGGACCGCACTCTTAGCGCGTTAGTTGCATCAGGTTGCATCAAGCGTCTAAATCCAACAGAAATTATTCATGCACCCCTGCCTGTTCACGTTTGGATGCCTTGGAAATAGTGTCTAGGTCAATCCAAGCCATGCTCGAAACCGCAATTCTATCCTGGTTCCAGTGTATTTTATAGAAAATTTTCTTTTGCAGAAATTTAATCTTCTGGATTTAAAATCCAACTACTTGGTTGAAATTTGACCTATATTGTTAAAAGTTTATTTTCTATTGGAGATGCAAAATTTTAGTTGAAGATTCATCTTTTTGGTGGAAAATTCAATTATTTAGTTAAAACTTCGTTTTTTGTGTAAAAAATTAAATTTTTAAATTGAAAATGTCACAATTCTTTTTTGGGTTAAAATATAATCTATTTGGTTGAAGATTCTTATTTTGCAATAGAAAATTAAGTTTCTTGATTAAAAATTAATGTTTTTGGTTAAAAATTCAACAATTTCAAGAAAAAATTGATCTACGTTGTTGAGATTTAGAGAAGTTTCTTAAAAATATCCTCCTTCTATTGTCAAGTCAACTGTTTCATTGGAATTTCGTCTTTTTGTTTGGATATTTTACTGATTTATTGAAAAAACTTTTTTTTGTTTATTGGAAATTCATTCTTTAACTGATAATTCAACTATTTTAGTTAAAAATTCATTATTTAAGTTGAAAATTCATCTCTGGTTCAAAATTCGTTTTTTAAATTTATCTTTCCATCTAAAAAGTTAACTCTTTCATTTTTTTTGTGCAAAATTATTCTTTTTTAGTTGAAAGTTCAACAATTCTGTTAAAACGCAATCCTTTTTGGTTGAAAATTCACTTGAGTCTAGTTTAGGCGGAGTCATCTGCCATACTTTGGTGGAATTCATAGTAATGCTATAGAATCCAGAGTAATCTTGGATAATCCAGAGTAATTCTGTATACAGAGGTCTTTTTGGGTAATTTGATGGTAATCGCGAGTCCACCTCCGCTGGGCGGCATTTTCAGAAATGGCTTCCTCCTCGGTTCATGCTAATAAAAATGAAATAAAAATGATGAAATAATATTTCATATGAATTTCCAGGTCAACAACACCACGAACAGCACTTTATTACCAGTCATGGTGTATATTCATGGAGGAGGTTTTCACACGGAGAGTGCCAATCTCGATTACTATGGACCTCTTTATCTCATGGACCAAGATATTGTACTCGTTACAATAAATTACCGATTAGGTCTTCTCGGATTTCTCTCAACTGGCGATTCAGTTGCCCCAGGAAACTTTGGATTGAAGGATCAAGTTCTTGCACTCAAATGGGTTCAAAAAAATATCCAAGTTTTTGGTGGAGACAAAAATCGAGTTACTTTATTCGGTGAAAGTGCTGGTGGGGCTTCTGTCACTTATCACGCACTTTCAAATTCATCCAAAGGTAAAATAAATGAATAAATTGATAAATTAATAAATAAATATCAATTTCTGAATTAATTAAATAATTACAATAGAATAGAATCACATTGAATGCCAGTTAATCAATTTGATCCAGAAATTGCATCAAAGTTATATGCAACTTTTTTACATAATAATAATATTATTATTATATGCCACATCCAAGTCAAGACCGTCTACATGTACGTTGAAATATCAAAACTGATCTTCGAAGAAATTTCATACATTTTTTATATTGAAAAATTATTAAATTTTGGCACTACTTAAACTACGTAAATCGGCCGCGAAACCATGCTCGAAAACTCACTATTCCGCGAAATATTCAAGTCATTTTATGATTGATTATATTGAGTTTTAATTGGCAAATTGTCGTACGTCAACAAAAACACTTGAAAGGCACTCGAAAAACACTCACATGCTAACCGACAACGACTTTTTCAACTGCGCAAATCGGGACCGTCTAAACCGTTTCCAAATGGAACACATAATATTGCGCAATATACTGAAGTGGGTATTCGCGCACGCAGCCGTTCCGAGGCGAGAGTCGCAACCGTCGCTCGCCCCTTGAGCTGAGAAACTGCATGGGCCAGCAGTTCTAGGGATTTTTGGGTGTATTTGTCTGAATTAATATTGATAGTACTTATTGATTTCAAATCGACTGCGGTTTTCAGCACATGCGCAGTTGAAAAAGTTGCTTGGTGCAAGCGCATGGTGCTTTCACACCTCTGCCTGCCTGCCCGGTGCAGGCAGGCAGCTGTCCGAGACCGTTCACACATAGGATTTTCCGGCTATGGAAAATCTTAAAATCGCGCGGGAATTTTGAATATTGTAAAATTTTAAAATGATATAAACCAAGTTTTTTATAGTTAAAATTGACAATAATGATAATGAGTTTCATTTTCTCCTATAATGTAAAAATAAGAGATAAAATGTTCAGCCCTGAAGTGAGCATTTCAGAAATTGTCAAGTGTTTACAGAAAAGTCGTTTTGTCAGTCGTTATGACTTTGTGTTTTTTTATTCTTATCCGGTGTTGATGTCCTGTGTCGCGGAATCAAAGAAAATATATTTCTGTAAGTAAAATAAATAAGTTTTTATGCTCTTGTACAACGTAAATATTTTTTTAGAGGTGAAACGTCAGTTTACAGCAACATAGCCTTTGGAACTGCTACATTGTATATGTGACGATTTTCCGAAATTTTGTTTAGAACTTATGACAATTGACTCTCGGCGTTGTACGATATAATTGTGTAACGTTGTGCAAAATTAATGGAATAGAATGGATAATGTACGGAAATATTTTTTCAGTGCTCGAATGAGTAAGTTAGAGAAATGGGACAAATATTAAATATTTTACGCCGTTGAATGAGTAATCCATGTTTGCGATCTGGAAAAAAAAGAAAAAATATATTATGATGCATCTTGGGATTATTTTGTATTACAAAACATAATTTTGTATCTTTGAAGCCTGAAACAAATATATATATAGGTAGCATTTTGCAAGTTAGGTTGCTGTGAATTGACGGCTCCTATACGAATTTAAAATTTCACCTCTAACAACATATTTACTACAACAATATTTACTACAACAATAAAGCTGTAGAATTATTAAATGATCAATGAACGTACAAGACACTTAAAACAGATCCTACAAATAAATTTCAAAATAAATTAAGAGAACTTTTAACTAGTTTCAAAAACAATAAAGTAATAAATGATAACACTTAAAACTATCTTAATTGTACTAATGGTACAGCTCCACGTTTTTATGGACTACCAAAACTTCATAAAGACAATTATCCGCTCAGACCAATTACATCTTTCCCAGGTTCGCCTTTGTATAATCTGTCAAAAGTTTTATCAAAATCTTTACAAAAAATTGTTTGACATAATAATAACCACATAAAAGATAGTTGGGATTTTAAAAACAAAATAGACAACATTTGTATTCCTAATGATTTTACCGTCGTATCGTTTGATATTGTTTCTATGTACACTAACATTTCTTGGAATTTAATTAGAAGTACAGTTATGAAAAGATGGGAAGATCTTGAACCATACACTTTTCTTAATAAAAAAGATTTTGATAAAGCTTTAAAAATGTGTCTAGAATCATCTTACTGCCAATTCAATGATAAATATTATCAACAAATTTACGGCCTACCAATGGGATCACCCATATCAGCAGCTCTAGCTAACTTAGTTATGGAAAATATTGAACAAAAAATCTTAAAATCAGTTAAATATCCTATTATATTTTATTTTAGATACATCGACGACACTCTTTTATGTATTCCGAAAGACAAAATTAACAATATTTTACAAATATTTAGCCAAGCAGATCACAAATTAAAATTTACCATAGAATTGGCAAAAGATGAAAGAATTAACTTTCTTGATTTAAGTCTCACAATAGAAATCAACAAAATTGTAACAAATTGGTTCCGCAAATCAATTTGGTCAGGTCGGTTTTTGAACTATGATTCATGTCATCCTATTTATCATAAAATCGGAGTAATATATGGATTAGTTGACAGAGCTGTTAAATCAGCTGATGCAAAATACCATAAGGAAAACCTTGATTTAATACAAAGTACTCTTTTAAAAAATGGCTATCCACTGGAATTGTTAAAAATTAAAATTGCTGAACGTTATGAGAAAATCAAAAAGACTAGCCAAAATATACAATTTGATAACAATTTAAAATTAAACTCAGAAAGGAAAAAATTAATAGTTTTACCGTATATTGTAGGTTATGACGAATGTCTTTTTAGAATTTTCAAAACATGTAACATCCAATTAGTTTTTTCAGTTGAACAAAAATTCAATAAAATATTATTTCGAAGTACTAAAAATAAAATAGAAAAAGGAAAAAAATGCAACTGTGTTTACAGACATACCTGTAAAAATTGCAAAAAAAACTATATTGGTTAAACTAGTAGACCATTATATCTAAGAAATAGAGAACATGAAAGATCGATTGATAATAATATGCAAAATACAGCTTTAGCAAAACCCGCTTATGAATACTCACATACTTTCCATTTTGATATTAATAATGTTTTAATTCTTGAATTTGAACCAAATGAAGACAAAAGCAATTTTTTAGAAATGATACATATTCAACGTGACAATAATACAGTTAATTTTAGAACAGACATCCAAGGTCTTAGCAATATTTATAATTCACTTATTTCCAATATTCACATTCCAAAATAAAAATAGAAACATAACTTAATTTGAATTTCACGCGGTCTTTCTTAGTCACATATATATAACCATGCATAACCTATCCTCTAAATCAACTATTAGTATCGTCATAACTGTCATGAGTTTTTGAATTGACTGAAAAGCGCGTCAACCGCAATTTTTGTGCAAAATGTAGTTTAATAATTATATAGTCTCAAGGAACTTTTCCTGTAAGTTTATAAAACTGTTACTTAATTACTTAAAACAACATTTTAGATCAATATTCTAACTCGTTCATGAATAATTTGTGTTTCAGATGGGATTTTTAAGGTTATAGCGTAAATGATACGTTTTTTACAATTTTTCACTTTTTAAAAAAATTTTAACAATTTTACGAGAGAGCTAAATTATTTTTTAAAAAAATGTTAAGGATAATCAAATACTCAACATAATCTTCAGCGGTTTTTCTTTTCTTACCTTAATTAGGTAAACAACGACAATATATATATATATATATATATATATACATATAGATTGAATAATCTCCATTTCATAAATTTTTTTGACACATGTATTTTTCCTTCTAGACTATGCCTTGAAAAGGACCTGAATTCAGGTTGAAACATGTCAGCACAATTTTTTTTGTAATAAACAAATTTTTTAACACCAAAGAAAGCGGAATAGGCCTTAATGAAAATTATTTATCATATACCGCAAAAAAAAAATAAATAAAATACATTTATTTATTTTACTTACAGAAATATATTTTCTTTGATTCCGCGACACAGGACATCAACACCGGATAAGAATAAAAAAACACAACGTCACAACGACTGACAAAACGACTTTTCTGTAAACACTTGACAATTTCTGAAATGCTCACTTCAGGGCTGAACATTTTATCTCTTATTTTTACATTATAGGAGAAAAATGAAACTCATTATCATAACTGTCAATTTTAACTATAAAAAATTTGGTTTATATCATTTAAAAAATTTACAATAGTTAAAATTCCTGCGCGATTTTGAGATTTTCCATAGCCGGAAAATCCGATGTGTGAACGGTCTCGGGCAGCTGCCTGCCTGCACCGGGCAGGCAGGCAGAGGTGTGAAAGCACCAGCAGCGATACAGGCCAGGACAGCCAATGAACGTCGTTGATAAAAATAAACTGCCGAATCGCGGTAGAGGTAGGGGCCCCTCCAGCCTTAAAATAATTGGGCGGGTACGTTTCAAGGACCTTAAAATAAAAGAAAGTTTTCTATAGTATATTATGCGCCGAGGCGCATAATGAGGGTCTTTACACGACGAGCGGCAATGCTCGCAGAACGATCGAAGCCGAGGCGTAAATGCACCGGAGTCACATAAAAAAATTAAGTTACGGAGTTGAATATTCGGTTTTTATTGAAGAATTACTTAAAAAGTTTGAAAGTCTACCATCATATTTTTGGTTAAGAATTCACTATTTTTGTATAGAAGTTTTCTGATTTAGTTGAAAATGTTATTATTTTGATGAAAATTCAAAAATTTCGTTAGAAAGTAATTTTTTAGTTGAACGTTACATTTTTTTTAGAAAATTCCTATTCGTCTGCCAAAAATTCAATTATTTTCTAGAAAATTTGTCTTTCCGGGATGAAAATTCAATTAATTTCATACAAAATTGAACTGATTCGTTGTAGATTCCTCTTTTTCAGTTTAAATTTCAACTATTAGGTTGAAAATTGATGTATTTTGTTGTAAAGTCATCTTTTTGGTAAGAAAGGCATCTGTCTGGTTCAAAATTAATCTGCTTGGTTGAAAATTCCACAACTTGGTTTTAATTTGAATTCTCTTGTCGAGAATTAATTTTCTTAGTTGAAGATTCATCATTTTTGTTGAAAATACTTTGACATTTTTTTTAGTTTGGCCCTCTTGTAAAATTGTTAAAATTTAAAAATGTGAAAATTTTAAAAACGTATCATTTACGGGATAACCTTAAAAATCTCATAGGAAAAGTTCCTTGAGACTATATAATTACTAAACTACATTTTGCAAAATTGTGGAACATTATTTGTTCATAATTTTAGTTGAAAATTCATCTCTTTGGTAGAAATTTCGTAAATTCATTTCGATAAAGAAGTCTACTATTATATTTTTGGTCGAAAAGTCATTTTCTTTTTTGCTCATACTCATTATTTGGTTCATATCAACATTATTTTCTTGAAAATTCAACAATTGTGTTAGAAAGACATTCTTTTTGGTTGAAAATTCAACAATTTGGTTGAAAATGAACATTTTTGTTGAAAATTCATATTTGTGGGTTCCAAGACCGACCGTTTTGCAGAATATTCGGCTATTTAGTTTGAAAATTCAACAATTTTTTCGAAATTTTTTCTCCCACTTGACTAATGTATATTTCTTGGATAAAAATTCAAATTTTTCCTGAAAATTCAACTCTTTTGGTCGGAATTTGATTTTAAAATGTAACTACTTAGTTGAAACTTGCACTTCCTTGTTAAAAATTCATTTTTATGGTTGAAAAATTATCATTGTAGTTGAAAATTCCTATATTTGATTGCAAATTGAACTATTCGTTTGGGAAATTCTCTTTTTCAGTAAAAAATTAATTTTTCCATTGGAAATATAAATATTCCATTTTTCTTTGAAAAAGTATTTTCTTATTAGTCAAAAATTCAACCATTTGATTGAAAATTCGTATTTATCGTCAGAAATTTAATCTTGTTGGTTACAAACTTATTTTCAATCGGAAAATCAACTGTGGGCATCCACACGAAAAGGCCCCTCATGGCCGATTCTGGCTTAAGAGATATTCTAGTTTTTCCAAGTAAAGCTCAAAATTATTATTTTCAGGTTTGAGTGAAGTATGATTCTGAAACCTATACTTAATCTATTGGCACTATATTCATGTTTTGAAAAAACCCGAAAGTCACTCTTTTTTCAACTGAGTCTTGGAGGGATCATTCTGGGACTAAAATACCGGGTACTTACCCGGCTATGTGTTCCTATACGTGACTCCATACCGGCCATAAGGGCCCTTTTCATGCGAACGCCCACAAATGATTACTAAATTAAACTTTGTTTCAAAAATGGATGCTCTACAATAATCCAAGTAATATTTCGAACATAAATTTCTTATTTTCACAGGACTCTTTCATCAGTATATTATTCATAGTGGAAACGCGTTGGTTCCTTGGGGATATCGTGACAGAAGCCTCTTCAAAAAAGACGTAAATCACATTGCCACAAACGTTAGATGCCCAACAAACAATTCCCAAGATCTAATCGATTGCTTCCGAAGAACGGATTTTCATAAATTAGTAAATTTAACTACATACAATGTTTTGGATTTCCCTGAAATATTATGGATACCCACAAACGAAGTGGAATCGAAAGATTCGTTTTTAACTGATAGTCCACAGAATTTGATAAACAAAAATAAAATAAGGGATTATCCTTTCATAAGTGGTACTGTGTTTGATGAAGGATTATATATTACGACCCGTAAGTTTTTAATTTTGTAGGTATTCTTATTATTAATAATAATCTTTGAATTCATTCAAAATTCTAATTTTAAAACGCTTCAATTTATCGCCAACGGCGATACCACGCTGAAAACACCAGTTCCCGTTAGATCACTGAAGTTAAGCAGTGTTGGGCGCGGTTAGTACTTGGATGGGTGACCGTTCGGATAATACTGCGTGTTGTTGACCCGTCGTGGGTGTGGTGGACCCACACTGGTAGTATTTATCCACCTAGAAACACTACCCGAATCGGGTAGTGAGGCAATGAACTTTCGAGTTCGAAATGCTAATCAATTTTTTTTTTTTTTTTCAATTTTTAGAGTTTCGTAGCTATGGGCATAGAAACCGCTATAGTTTTTGTCAGGTGTCCATCGTACTTTCTTCCAAAAAGGAGAAATGAAGGAAAATTAGGGAAGAGAAAATAAGGAAAGTGAGGATAAATGAAGGGAGAGTAGGTAGAGGAATTGAAGGGGAATGAAGGGAAGGGAGGTGTAGAGAAGGTGAGGGTAACTTAGGGTAAATCACTCACTGCAGGGGAAGTAGGGCAAGTGAGGCTAAACGAGGGTAGAGTAGGTAAGAGGAGTGAGAGAAATTAGGGGAGGGGAATTAGGTGAAGTCAGGAAAATGAGGGAAAATGAAAGAAAGGGAACAAGGGGAAATAAGGAGAAATGAAGGAAGGTGAAGTAAGGGAAAAGGAGTGTAACCTGGACAAGTAAGGTGAGGGTGAAGTAGAGGAGAAAAAGGTATGAAGAGGTAACAAAAGTTTTTGTTGGCTCGGGAAGCGAAGCGAGTGGGAAGTAGGGTAGAAAGACGTTGGAAAAGGGGAGCTTAAGCCAAAGCGAGGGGATATGAAGGAAGGGAAAGTAAGTGAGGTAGGGGAAATCAGACAAAATAAGGGGTGGGGGAGCAGGGACAATGATGTTGGGGGAGTAGCGGAATGATGAGAGGTGGAGTAGGGTAAATAAGAGAAAGTAGGAGAGTAGGGAAATTGTGGGATGAGAAGTAGAGGAAGTAGGGGGAATGAGGGAAACTAACGGGAAATTAGGGAGGTGTAGTATCAAAATTATTAGAAATAATTATGAGTAGCGGAAAGGAAGTAAGAGCTGGAAAAGAAGTTGGAAGACAGTAAGTTAGGTGAAATGAGGGGAGAAGAAGAAGAAGCAATGAGGGGTAAGTGAGTAGGGTAAATGAGGGCAGGGAAACTATGGGAATCAGAAGAAATGAGAAGAAGTTTGGGAAGGGAAGTAGGGGAACTGTTTAGAAATGACGGTGACTAGGGAAGAGGAAGTGAAGGCTGGGGAAAGGTAGTAGGGGAATAGAAGTGTTTCTTTGGGAAGCGAGGAGAGAGGAAAGTTTAGTAGGAAGAAGATGGCAAAGGGTGAAGTTAGGGGAGGGAAAGTACGGGAGGGGGAGTTTCGTGCAAACCAATTGACGTCTGAATAGGCTACGAAACCCTTTTATGTAGGCGTGCGGCGCCTCCTTTGACTAATTTTCAAACGAAGTTTGGAATCGTTTAATTTTCAATACCTTAAGTTTGAGTTAAATAATTTTAAAAGTTTTCAATTAGAAAGCATATAATTCTCAAAGTTTCTAGAATAAGTATAAAAGTCTAATAGCACAATGACTTTTCTGGACAGAAATAACATTTTATAATAAACAAATCTATCCAATTACTTTAAATGTCACTTGATACTGCATAATACGATACTTATTATTAATTTTGTTATCATCTCCAAAATTTCTACAGTTTTGATTTAAAATTATGGTTTTGAATGCCCAATTCCGAAACAGTCTGATTTTTCCAGGCATTAAAACTAAAGCTTTTTACTTCAAAAGTTTAATTCTAAAATATTTGGTGTGAAATTTCCTACGTTTTGGTCGTTTTTAATTTTTTAATTTACAATGTTTTAGTTTCATATTACAATAATGCAAATGTCAGGACTATTTCACTATTAGAGCTTCCATAATTTTGCATTGAAAGCCTTGATAATCACTTCAAAATTTTATAGTATCAGATTTAAATATTATAAATTTTTATTTTTTATTTTCATCAGTTCTCAATTTTTTAATTTGAGATTGAAATATTCTAAATTTTCTGTTTTTCTATATCAAATCCACAAGATTGTCCAGTTATTAAAACTTTTCGAAATCCTCAAATATCCAATTAAAATACTTGAGAGCTGTATAATTTTCAGATTAAATTATTAGTTATTGAACAATTTTGAATTAAATCCCTCCAGAATAAATTTAAAGCAATGCAAAATCAGGACGATAATTAGACAAAATGAAACCCCAAAAATAGGAATATTTCAGAATTATGTGCCGAAAATCAACTTATTCTTTATTTGAAAATTTTCCAAAATATTGAACATTTCAAATTCAACGTAGACAAAAATACAATGCTGAATTGACATGCTTCAAACTGTTTAATTTCTAAGGTCGGGATCATATATTGGTTTTTATTCCTTTTCTGTTTAATTTTTAGTTTGATACCTTGAAATTTTCTGATTTTCAGTTGCAGATTTTAAAAACTAAGTTATTTAAAATTGGAAAATATTTTATTGAAAAATTTCAAAAATGAATAGCATTTCTAAACGAAGTCTAAAAAATTAGGCGATTTTATGTTAGGAAGTTGAAAGTTGTGTTATTTAAAATCGATGGTATACATACAAATTAAACTATATGAATTACTTACATTATATATTGAGTAATTTCTTTAATTTTGAATAGTTGGAATTTTAGAGATCTGAATTTTCATGTTGAACGCAAAATTTCACATTTTTCCCGGTTATAAGATTCAATTCTGTATTTGAAATTGTAGTAGTTAAATTTTGAAAACGTAATCAAGCATTCGAAAATTTTGAATTTTTGAACGATTTGAATTTACTTGAAACAATTGAAGTTTTAAACGGGCTTTGTTCAAAAAAATGTCAATATCACAATTCTTGCTTACTAATATTTTTTTTATTTTAAAAGAAGTTCGGATATGGTTTAATTTTCAACATTCCTTAGTAGAAAATTTCTTATTTCATAACTGCTTCATTTGAATTTACTTTTTATTTTAAACCTTTTTTCAGAGTAATTCAATTTCAATATTGGTTTATAATTGGACAATTTCCCACTTTGAACCGTAAAAACGACGGAGAATTTATTTATTGATCTTGAAAAAATGTTGTGTAATCAATTTTAATTTCAGATGCTTTATTTTCGAAACATTCCATTAAGTTTCCAATTTCGAATTGTCAAATTTGGACCGTTTTGAATGTAAAATTATTCAAATTCGAAAGTTTTTTAATGGAAATGATTTAAATTAAAAAGATATAATTCAAACAAAACAAAAAGATGAAGTTGACCAAATGCACGTGATCTTATATATTTCGAACCATTTCCTAAAAATTTCAACACAATATACTCATTTTTCTACTTATAAAGTATGTGCTAACTGATCACGTGACAATTTCAATCTCTTTTAATTTTAAGTGGCGCAATTTTCAAAATTCTATTCCGAAAATCATTAATTGATAACGTTTTAAATTTTTGCGATTTTCAAAATTGAACCTCTCCGGATCAACAAGAGATACGCCTGGATTCAGCCTGATAAGTATTCTCCTGAAAGTAAATCCTTTATATCATTCGAATTTCAATTTCAAGGACTGATACTTGTAGAGAATTGCAAGGCCTATCTTTTTTTCCTCCATCAAAAATTTTTATATTTTGCAGTTTTTGAAGTAATTGATAAAAATTAAATTTTTCAAAAACAAATAATCTTTTTCCCCTTTAACTCACGCTAATTTAGCCAGCTTTCAGAATTTATTCATTTTATTAATATTTAATTACATTTTTAAGTTTTTGAGCGAATTGAGGTGAAAAAAGATTGAAATTGTTCGTTTTCGAAAAATCTAGTTTTTATCAATTAGTTCAAAAACTGCAAAACCTAAAAATATTTGCTGAAGAAAAAAATATGGGCCTTGCAATTCTCTGCAGGTACCAGTCCTTAAAAATGTCAAAAATTGACTCTCAGGACAATCCTTCTCAGGCTAAATCCACGCGTATCCCCTTTTGATCCGGAGAGGTTCAATTTTAATCTGAAATCATTCAATTTCAATCTCTCGAATTATAAATGATGCCATTTCAACTACTTTTCAATGAATTTGTCAAATTTCGCAAATTTTGGCTAAAATATTTCAATTTTGAGAGCTTCTGATATACAATTTTTCAATTTTAAACGCTTTTGTTCAGAAGTGATATCAATTTAATTCCTTTTTATTCTTTTTGAAATATTTCCCTCTTTACAAAATTGCACTCAAACCAAAATTGTTTGATTTCAGGCGCTTTTAATTCATAATTATTAACATTAATTATTTTTTTCACACTTCTAAAACTTGAAAAAATACTCAATAATGGATTTTTTAATTGTTTATTTTTCGTTTAGAAAATTAATTGTTTCATTATTTTTTCTTATAAGCCTTTTACGGGAACTCTACTTCTGAGTCGAAACTGAATGTACTGGACAGATGTATCAATGGTACATCCAACCGTTTTTTTAAACCTGAAGATTTATCAAAGTTTAGTGAAGCCATAAAAAATTACTATTTCAACGGATCAGCCTCATCTTTGAATGAAGCGAAGGTAAATATCGTGAATATATTAATTTATATTATAAATATCTTGTGAATAAATCTGATCTGATCCCATTTTTTAAATTTAATATTAGGAAAAGCCATATCGGATTCACAAATGAGAAACATTTATCTTAAAGATTTTTTGTTTGGCTTACGGTTTTATTTAAAATGAACTAGGAAAACTGAATTTTACTGACCTAATATTATTTTTTTATTACGAACTTTCTGAAATAATCAATTATTTTTGAAAAATATAAAGTAAATTTATTTATTTTTTAAGCTAATTAATGTCTTCGAATGAGTAAATTTCTCTTTAGAAGGTATTGTGTTTATTAACTTGTATTCATAATTTTACCATCCTTATATTGAAATTTTGTTCATGAATCTAAATTAGAAAATAATTAGGAAAAAAAAGCTTAATTTTGCTGGAAACCAGGTTTTGTAGCCTTGTTCATTTAATGTTTTTTATTTGATATTCAATTAAAAAATCTTGTATCGCTGGTGAATGGAGGTCAAGAAATACAATATTATTAAAAAATATGTTTGACTCATTTTAATACATTGACAAGCTTAAAAAATAACTAAATTTTTTCAATAATTTTTTAACACATTTTGGAAAACTTTATGTGTCAGTTAACTAAATGTTAATCTTTAATTTTTAAAAACAATATTTCACCTGAAAAATGCGTCTGAAAGATTTCTAAATTACGTACGTGAGCGCCTACTGATTATTATTTTTAAAAAAGTACTCTTTAGAGTGTCAAAACAAATTCCCAAAAAAAATCGAAACGGGCAATTTTGAGAAATTCACATTTGGAAATGTTTTAAAAAACCCAAAAATAAGTACGTTGACTTTATTAAAAGTGATTAGGACCACTTTATACGGATTTCCTGCTCAGTTTTGCGAAGAGGTATACTTTCCATCAATTTCACGAAAAACAAGCTAAAGAGTTCAATTTATTATAAGAATCTTTCATTTTTTCTTTACAGAAAGTATCAAAAATTAAGAAGCGTTCAAAATGCGATACCTCTTAAAAAAAAGAAAACTTTCTACCATAATATCTAAGATTTATTTTTCTTTTCATATGTGTAACAAGTGGTGTAGGCATAAAAAAATCGGTGGTATGAATGTTTGGATTTTGTGAATTTGGCATGGAGTTCCTCTATTATTTTATGAAAAATTCGTAATTTAACTAATAGTATTTTACAATTTAACACAGTTGCTGGAAATGTTTACTAAATTTGCTGGTGACAGTGAATTCATCTTTCCAAACGCGATCTTACTGGAAAAAATGGCCAAAATTGCAAAAAGTCCAATCTACTCTTACTTATTTAATTATCATGGAGAAACGAATTATGCTGAAATGGATCACAGTATAAAAAAAAACATTGGCGTCAATCACGCAGATGACCTCATATATATTTTTTCTGGTGTCTATTCACCATTAGCATCCCGCAAAGATAATTATATCATCGATTTAATGGTAGATTTGTGGACATCATTTGCAATTAATGGGTACGTTTGTGGAAAAAAATAGTTCTTATTATTTATTTGTAAGTGTGACTAACAATTTCTTTTACTGCTTGAAAAAATGGAAATAAGTGATTTTATTTTACAAGTAAAGCATCTAAATACAGGTGTCAGGCTCGCTTTAATGGGAACTAAATTCAAAGAACTCTCGAACTGATATTTTTTAGTTGAAAATTAAACTATTAAATGCTTTAATTTTTATTTAATTGATTTTATTTGAAGAAAATTTACCAAAAATTCATGTTATTGGCGATTGAACTATTTTGTTGAAAATTTGTTTTCTTTTTTAGCTTGAAAATAAAATTATTCAACTGAAAATTCAATTAATCCATGTTTGCTCGCAGACTGATCATTTTCAGTCTGAAAACTGAATTTTTCATCTTTTTCGGTGGAAAATTCAACTACCTAGATAAAACTTGAATTTCTTCATTAGCCATTCATTTTATTGGTTGAATATTCAACTATTCCATTTTTTATTATAAATTTATCGTTTTTAGTTGAAAATTCAACTATTTGGTTGAAAAATTATACAGTTTGATATTAATTTGTATTTCGGAAGAAAATTAATCTTCTCAAATGAAAATTCGACTGCTTGGTTGAAACTTACTCCACATTGTTTAAAATTTATTTTATTAGTTGAAGACCTAACTCTATGGTTGAAAATGCAATTATTTTGTTGAAAAATCATTTTTCTTTTTGCGTTGAAAACCAATTTTTTAAACTGAAAATTTAACTATTCCATTTTCAATCAAAATTCATACATTTTTGGTTTAAAATTTTAACTCTTTAGTTGAGAATTAAATTTTTTATTGTTAATTTATATTTTCGGGTTAAAAATTCCACCGTTTTGTAGAATATTTATCTTTTTGGCTTTTAAATAAAAAATTTTTGTTGAAATTTCGTCTTTTTGGATGAAAATTCTACTCTTTTGGTACATAGTTTAACGATTTGGTTAAAAATTAACATTTTTGTTGGAAATACATAATTTGCGGCAGAAAATTGAACTTCTTTGTAAAGAATTCGCGTTTTTCGCTTAAAAATTACATAATTTGGTTGACATTTTTTTCTGTCTTGAATGAAAAATCTTTCTTGGTTGAAAACTCATCTCTTTTGTTCGAAATTTAATCCTATTTAGTTAAAGTACAACTGTTCAGTAAAAAAAATAATTTGTTTTGGTTGTGGATGCAACAATTTTTTTTAAAATTCGTCTTTTTTCTCTGAATTCCACTGTTTTTTATTTAAATTTAAAAAAAGGAAAAAATATGAAATATTATATTTCTTCTTAAGGATTAATCTTTTTAAATTGAAAATTCAAATATTTGGTTAAATATTCTTTTTTTATGTAAAGA